>OAMR01000370.1:213152-231253 GCA_900205405.1 Echinochloa crus-galli | reverse complement strand
AGTGCAGTCAAGCTGCTTATTTGCTTCCATATCTTTCCCCATCTTTTGCAACGTTGCAGGAAGGGGAAAATTGTTCAGGAGACCCGTGAGGAAAATGAACAAGGGAAAGATTTTCAAGTTGGCCAAGGGATTTAGAGGAAGGGCAAAGAATTGCATAAGGATAGCAAGGGAGAGAGTTGAGAAAGCCTTGCAGTATTCCTACAGGGACAGGCGTAACAAGAAGAGGGATATGAGATCCCTTTGGATTGAGCGCATCAATGCTGGCACACGATTGCACGGGGTATGTGTCTTTTGCAGTCAATTTGTGAAAAGGAACGGATTTTTGGCATTTGCTAGGAACATATAATCACCATACTTTTGTACATGTTCATATTATAACATATTAGAACATCTAATTCAACGCAATACTAGCAGCCATCCAAGTAGCTGTCTTCTTGCATCTGATTTCTAGCATTTGACTACCAGGTGAATTATGGCAACTTTATGCATGGATTGATGAAGGAGAACATCAAACTCAACAGGAAGGTGCTCTCAGAGCTGTCGGCATGAACCTTACAGCTTCAAGGCGCTTGTTGATGTATCCCGCACGGCATTTCCAGGGAACAGGCCTGTCAAAAAGGAGGGTCTAGCTGCTATCCTATGAACCAATGTTTCCAATAAGTCACTGAACTCATGATGGTCGTTCCTTCCTTGCAGTTGAGAGTTACAACTCCTAAATTTCTTAGCTGCTTAGCTTCTATACCCAATAACCTCATGTTATTTTGTGTTACAAGTATTTATGCTATTCCCTTTGGTACTCAGCTTTGATAGTCAGAGCTGAAAACAATGGCAGCTTGGGCTACACATTCTTGTTCTTTTTTACCCGTCAGTTGGCTTTATGGAGATGACCCTTTATGTACTGTTGACAAATTCCGCAATCTAATTGATTCTGTTGCAAGATAAAAGTGATTTGATCCTTGTGATTTATCAAAACATGCAAGTTTAGTATTTTCAAATCCATGCCAAGTTCTTTCCACACATTTTTAAGAAACTATACTGACCAAGCTGCCGTTCTAATTTTATATCTACTTTATTTTGTTTTAGACAAAAAGAAAGGAATCCTTTGTTTTTGTCGTGTTACAATTTATGCCTTTTAATAATAATGTCCTTTAAGTTCCACTTGAAAGGCGTATGGAACATTCCTGCTGAAACTGTAAGCCTGTCGGTAGTTAATAGTACTATCTTCAGCTCCGTACCTCTTTCGATTGCTATATCCTGGTACCTTGTAAACAACCTTTTTATAAAGATCACTTTTCCTCAGATGTATTGATGTAACTCTGTTTTTCTGGGAGCCATCTTTGTTTAAATGATGTGATATTTGTGTTTGCCAGATGCATAATTTTGTGTAGAACCCTGAATCCTGCAAATGCAGAGCCAAACCTTGGAAGTCATTATGTCATTATGGCAGTGTTTCTTTGAGGATGAAAATTTTTACACACACGTTTGACTACTAATTAAGGGTATTAAATAAATTCAGTTTTCAAAACTACCTACAAAATCCCCGGGTTAATTCACGAGATATATCTAATGAGGTATCTGACCGAATGATTAGAGGATAGTTACTGCAGCATTACTGTAGTAAATTATGGGTTAATTAGACTCATTAGATTCGTCACGTAAAGTTACACTCATCCTTAAAAAGGTTTTGTAAATAGAATTTATTTAATGCATGCAAGATTCTCCGGAGTAAATTTTTTTTTTGAAAACACAAAAAAACGTGGCGTATATCGCCAGAGCCACACCACCTCCAGAACTGAATAATTCCATCACATGTGCCTACAGCTTCAGAAATTAGCTATCAAGATGCAGGACTAGATGCCAGGTTACTCAAATCGCATAGGCATCCAGGACATTTCTCAACGAGAGATACTACTGATCACAATGTATCTTGATCTGCAACATGCAAAGTGATATGTACAGAACCTAGTCTATTTTATCTTTGTTGGCGACATGTCATAAACCCTTTCTTTTTTTCATGGACAGAGCCAGACGAGAACCGGGGACATAAATTCCGATTCGAGGGAATGTGTGCTTCTTCCCACAGATTACATTGATTCCCTTTCCTGTTTCCTATCAAATCTGAACACCACTTTTGTCTCCATGGAAGTGAAGTGAGAACACTGCACGTTGATCGGAGCAGCAAAGCCGGCCATGCTGCTGGTGCGCTTTGAGCTGCTAGTTTTTCTCTAGCTGGAATGCACTAGTGATTTTCATCAATTTGGAGAATAAAGTCGCAGCGCATCGTTGCATTATCGACAGTGTCTCTTGAAAATTGTTAATCCACAACTTTTCGCTCATCTTTACAGGTTACAGAAAGGGACCTTAGCGTCTGTACTCTGTACGGGGAAGCAAAATTTGTGTGAACCGGGGAGGAAATTTACTGCGTTAAGTTTATACAGCGATTGGTCGCACGCACGCCGCCGTCGCGCCCCGCCTCGCTCACCGCCGCCGGTCGGGTTAGGGGCCCGAGGTTGCCGGGTTGGAGCTCATCGGCTCATGCTATTGCATTTATTTTTGTATTGTTTGTGATTCAAACAAAGAATTTAAATTTATTTAAATTCAAATTTGAATCACCTTGTTTGTAGCCCTAGAAAAGTTTATTTCACCCGAGTCCGGTTTTGCACCTCCAACTTTCCTCCTCGGCTCACTTTCCCTCCCTCAACTTCTCCCCGGCCCATCCTCACTCCCCTCCCCTCTCTTCCCCCCTGGCCCGCTCTGCTCCTTCCGCTCGGCCCAACCCCAGCTCGCAGGCCTAGCAGGCTACTTGGCCCACTCCGCGCCCCGCCTCTCTCCCGCTTGGGCCACCGACAGGCGGGACCCGCCGGTCAGGTTCTTCTCCCTCGCCTTCCTTTCTCCTTTCTCGCCTCACGCGATTGACGCCGAGCCGCCCGAGGGCAAGTCCGGCCAGGCCACTCCTCCCGCGCACCAAGGACCCCGTCGAGCTTCGTGGAAGCTTCCCCCGCACCCCCCCTTCCATCTCTGAGCAGCACCCCGCAAGGAAGGTCCCCCCTCCATCATGGAAGGCAATCCCCCCTTTGGAAAGCTCGGGCGCGGCCTCCACCGCCAATTGGGCGTGGCTCGCACACCGAGGGCCATCCCTTAGGGCTATAAAAGCCACCACTAGGACCCCTAAGCCCTCACAACCCCTCATCCCGAACCCCGAGCATCCCCGGTGCTCTTCTCCCGCGCTTCGTCGCCGTTTCCTATCCAAGCCGCCGGCCGACGTCGAATGCCATCCCCCGACGCCGCTCTGGTCAATTCAACCGCGCCAGGAGCACCGCTCGGAGGTGAGCATCGTCCCCGGCTGTGTTTTGCTCGCTCCCACGCTCTCTAGGCCGCTGCGCATGCTCGCCGTCGATGGCCTGAAAGTGCATCTAGGCACTTATATGTTTTGGTGATTTTGGATGACAACATGATTAGTCTTTTAACTTGTTTGTCTAAAGTGTATGAGCAGGAAATAACATGAAAGCAAACAAGTGGTATTCATCCCATGCAAGCAATACAAATGACAAGTGTGTGATAGTGACAAATGAGACAAGGGCTCAAGCATGTTTAGTTGGTCTCACCTAATAAGATACTTGTCAAAGGTTTTGGGATAAAAATATTTGAAGAAATTGGGATTTCTTTGGGATTGTTCCATAGCAATGGTTACATTCAAAGTGAGACATGATTCTATTGATAAGTATATGATCTCAAGTGCATTGATGCTTATGGACAAGATTATCTACCAAAGAAGATATTCAAGCAAATCGAAGACATGGATTTCAATGTGTTATTCATTGATGATGCAATGCAAAGCGAAGCTTAATTTGGCAAGAGAGGATGGAAGGGATCAAGCTAGATGCGAGTGACGTTCCTAGCAAGGTGAAGGGCAAATTGGTTTTGTAGCCGAGGTACCTTGCTTGGTGGAAAGGTCTAGCATTATAGTTTGGGTTCTATACGTCAATCAAGTCATATCAAGTGAAGCAATGCGAAGCATCTAATCTTTTATTGATCATATGATGGAATGGCTTATGAATTGTTCATGCAATGAAAATTCTAAGTCATGAAGCTCAACATTGGATTAGCTCAAACAAGACATGAATTGTTGAAGCCCTCAAGTTGAAGAATGATCAAGTATGGCATCAAGGAAGATATACAAGCTCAAGTGATAGACTCCATTCATTGTTTTAATCTTGAGTTTAGGAATGCCGTACTATCAAGAGGGATGCAACATTAGTTGTCTTGGCATACACCAAAAAGTGCTCATTAGATCAACCCATGTGAGATAGCCTTGAGAGAAATACACTTGGAAATTTAGTGTGCTGAAAGACCCCAAACCGGTCTGACCGGTTTGGGAAACCGGTCTGACCGGTTTGAGCTCTGACAGGTGTAACGGCTAGTATAGTTCGTAAACCGGTCTGACCGGTTTGGGAATCCGGTCTGACCGGTTTCCAACGGCTATAACGGCTAGTTTTGGTTGTGTGGGGTATTTATACCCCATACCCCTCTCCTTTGAGGGGTGCTGGTTGCAGTGCCTTTGTGGCTCGTCCAAGCTATTCTAAAGCACCAGCAAGCTCTCCCCAAACCTCTCTTTGTGAGAGTTGATTGATTTAGTTCATATCTTTGGATTTGGGTTGAGGGATGTATGGGTTGTGAGCAATAGATAGCAATTGATAGTTCATATCAGCTATAGTGAGCATATCCTTAGTGTTGAGCACTTCCGGTGAAGCCAAGCATCCATTGGAGCATTTGTTACTCTTGGAGGTGATCCTCCTAGACGGCTAGGCGTCGCCGGTGAGCTACCTCGTGTGTGGTAAGCCACGGATTGTTTGTAAAGGCTGGCCTTGCCTCCTTCGTGGAAAAGGGTCAAAAGCTAGTGATACCGAGGAAAGTGGCTTGGAGTGGATAAGCCCGCCTTTCGTAGGCCCTCAACGGAGACTAGGATTCATCGTGTCTTTGTGACAGCCTTAGTGGCAGCGGTGAACTCCGAACTTCGGGAAAACAAATCATTGTCTCTTGTTTTACTTCACAAGTTCAATTCTAGCATTTATATTCGCTTCCGCATCGATCTACTTGGGTGTGCTCTACTTGTGTGCAGGGACTTAGTGAACCTGCTAGTAATCATCTACAGGAGCTCATCATCAAGTTTGGTTTGTGCTAGAACTTGTAGAGGGGGTTAATTTACATTGTTGGTTTCCTCTGTGGAAAACCGGTCTGACCGCTTTACCAAAGCGGTCTGACCGCTTCAAGCGGTCTGACCGGTTTTAGGAACCGGTCTGACCGGTTTCAGTGCTGACAGTGTGAAAAAGTTTGTTATTTGCAGAATTCACCTATTCACCCCCCCTCTAGGTGACATCAAGGTCCTTTCAATTGGTATCAGAGCTTGGCCTCACATCCAAGCTTAACCGCCGTGAGGAAAGATGTCGACCGCTTGTGAGGTAAACTATGAGCCACTAGCTAGAGACGGCTCAAACTATTCAATTTGGTCTTGTAATGTGCTTAATGATCTTAGGACTATGAGTCCTATCCTTGAGAGGGTTGTAGTTGAAGGCATTGATCGTCCGAACGTTGATTGGAGCATATCCAACCCAACCGAAGATGAGATGAATTGCTTTCAACTCAACTCTCGTGTCGCTAACTTCTTATTTGATGTTGTGAGTGATGAAGTTAGAGAATTGATTCTAGAAGATGAAGCAACTCTATTCGATGCTCATCTTATTTGGGCTAGAATTGAGAAGCTATTAGGCAACATCAAAAGCGACACACAAGACCAAACAAGAGCCAAGTCACATGAGGAGTGCACAACATCAACAAACACATGCACCAAGCCTCATGTGACAACCACCGTGGAGCCACAAGAGCAAGATGGCTCAATTGGCGCCTCCCTGCAGAAACCGGTCCGACCGGTTTCCCAAACCGGTCTGACCGGTTTGGGCAGGAAGGGCACAATTGGCCACAAGAAGGGAGGCCGACGCCGTGCAAGCAAAGATCAAGCTCACAAGCTAATCATCTCCAAAGATGAGTACTCATGCTTAACAAGTCCAAAGAAGAAGAGAAGGCGGAAAACTCAAAGGATGAGACTATCCAAGCTCTCATCAAAGAGCTTGAGGAAGTCAAACTTTCAAACGCCGCTTTGGTTTGTAAGTATGATGCAATTGTTGATGATTATGCTTGTGATGCACTTAAATTGGCTTCCATAGAAAAAGAAAATAAAATGCTCAAGCTAAACTTGGAATTAATTGCTAGCAAGCATGAGATGCTACAAGTGACTCATGAAACTCTTGTGTTCTCATGAAGAACTTGTAGAATCATATGCTTCTTTAGATATTGCTCATGAGATTATGGTTGCTTCATTAAAATCTATTGAATCTCAACACATATTTGCACATGCTCTCAATTCAATATAATTTGTCATGTGCTAACCCATGTTGCTTTCAAGCAAAACGATCTTGGTATGATGAAGTGTGTGTAGAGTCTTGTGACAACACAAGCCAAGATCAAAGAAAAGAAAGCAAGCCAACTCCTCCAAAAAGACAAAGAAATTTGGAGAAGAGAAGATGCTTTGGTTGCCTTGAGAAAGGCATCAAGTTGCTTCATGTCCAAGCAACGGGGGACTTCACCAACAGAAGCCCAAATCAAACTTAACAAAGGATTTCTCAAGGCACAAGCAAAGCACAAGCAAAAATTGGTTACCGAGCAACACAAGAAGATGGTAACCAACATCAAGCACAAGACATGCTACACATGTCGGAAAAAAGGACATCTTGGTAATGATTGTCCTAATGGTAAAACTATTAAACCCGACATTGTCCATTCTATACATGTGAAGCTTGGAAACTCTCCAAATGCCCCTTGTGCTTCCAAGGTGATTGGTTCACCAAAGTGTGGCACAAGAGCATTTTGGGTTCCTAAGCAAATTTGGACTAACAACATCGGACCCAACACGAGTTGGGTACCAAAGTGTGCTTGATGAGATTGTAGGGACAATGAGATACATTGGTAGCTTGGCTTGAATGACAATCTTCAATGATCAACTAGCAAGCCAAGAAAAGTTGCTTCCGCTCGATACTCTACACCCAATGTCATCTCGATCACCTTGTGCTTAAATGGATCAAGTTTAAGTCACTAATACCTTTTGTAGGATCAAGTGTTTCTAAGTGTTTAACTTGTGACACTTGATAGTGACTTAGACTAAATTTCTTGAATTCAATTCATATATGCCATGTGATGTTTTTAATGGCTCTCTAGTAGAGCAATATTGTGTTTAGTTGCAGAGGATCAAGTTCCGACGAAATTTGAATCAACATCGGAAATCCACGCCAATTGGTACAAGCCTGGCAAAACCGGTCTGACCGGTTTGCAAAACCGGTCTGACCGGTTTGGCCCAGGCAACTGCAACTTTAGCACATTCCTGTTAAATGAAATGTTTGATTAATATTTTAAGCATATGAAATGTGGTATGTTTAATTGCTCTTCTGTGGAGCAAATTTGTATCATTTTCAGGGCATACCACACAAGATCCGACACTGAGGCCGGAAGATCCGACCAGATGATCCGGGTGGCTCTGTGCTGCACTCCAACAGGCCGGATGATCTATCGGAAGATCCGAGGCACAACCGGTCTGACCGGTTTGCCAAACCGGTCTGACCGGTTTGGCTCAGGGTGTTGGAACTTGACCATTTGAGTGAGAAATAAAGATTCAAGTATTTCATTTCATAAATTTCTCATTCTTGGCATATGCTATCCATATTAATACTTCATTTTGTGTAATTACTTGGCATAATTAATTTTAAGTGATTTTTGTGTGACTTGACCATTTATTGAATTAATCCCCTCCATGTCATTCACAAGGCAAAGTGCATGTCTCATATTGTCTACATATGATGCACATATCTAGGGGGAGATTATTTCAATATTTGTGTCCTTGAGACTAACATTTTCTTTTAGTGAACTTGTAGTCTCAATGGTGAGAGAATACTTCTCTCAATTGGAGTTGTCAAATCATCTTGTGATTCATGACGGTAACACGATAGTCATTCTCTTCATGAATCTTGATCTCAATTTGTGTTTTGTCAACTCAACATAGTATAGCATTAAATTCCTTAAATGGTTTAATCTTTCAATATTAGTGCATATGAATCCTTGCTAATCTCAAAAGCACTAAAATAAGGAACCTTTGATTACCTTGGGTTTATGCATATGGGTAGAATTTTGCTATGCGCAGCTACTGTCACCATTATTTAACTGTTAATTTTGACTTAATGGTTCACTGCAATATTAATGATAAAACTTGCTTTTTAGCAACTTGGTTTAGGGAGTTAGAGCATGTGCTGTGTGCTTTGCTCTAGTGTCTCTTCGTAAGGTCCGGTTCTTAAAGTGGCAACCCAGGAGCCTGTCACCACCACTAGAACTATTATGGCTCTGATCTTGGTAAAGTAACTTGTACGTCTCTAGCTTGCCAGTGGTTACCGACGGGCCGACGGCGTTGTGGGAGGCAAGGTGCGGGGTGTTTCCGGATTCCACCGAGGCCGGGTGATCCGTCGGCTAGGTCACGTTAGACCCAGTCCCGTGCTGGGAGTCCCTGCGACGGGGAACTCCACACGTTGCGCATGGATGGGTGTGATACCCGCGCTCTGGACGTCATCGACCCCCCTATGGTGTGACTCCGTAGGCGTACGTGGATCTCGGTGCCTATGGTCTCACCGCCTTGTAGTACCCCAGCGGCCACTGTCTTGTTAGGGTGTATTGTGAAAAACCTCGTAGCGTCCCTATGCGGTCACACCTCGGTAGTGTGATTTGTGAGGTCTGATCCACCTCCGCGTGGTTGGATTTAAAGTTCGTACGAGCTTTTACGCGACCGATGGGTAAAGGCGAAACCTCTGCAGAGTGTAAAATCTATCATGATAGCCTTGCTCAGGGTCACGAGCGGCCTGGATCCTTTTTGATTAGAAGATGATGTTTATTTATGTTTAATGTCACTTATACTTATTAATTGGGTTACAACTGGGTTTCATTCACTTGTAGTATTTGGTTAATGTAAAATGAACCAACTAAAAATGCTAATGCAGTTAAGCCGTGTCTAGCCTATTTTGAGCCTTCATACCGTGCTATACTTGCTAAGTAATTGTTTACTTACACTTGTCATTTTATTCAACAAAATTCTGGATGGGTAAACAGATTGGGCTGGGCATGAGTCTGCTGTGAGTTTCCAGAAGATTTACCGTACTACTGAGTTGTGATCTCCCAGTCGGAGTCCCTGTGGATTGCGGCTCCATTAGTTGAGAGTTTCATTAGGCTTACGTTGTCATTGTTTAGATCATTTATGAGGCACTCTGATGTAAACATTTTATTTAATGAAGAATTTATTCCAGCATATGTTCTCTGTTTATCATATTTGTTCGCTATGTGTACTATGACTTCCTGAGCACACATATGGCCGCATTCGGATTTTTGTGAAAATCCGGGTGTGACGTGACGGCGGCGGAGGCGGCGGGGCGTCGCCGGAGCCGGGGGCGGAGAAGGCGGCGGGGGCAGAGGAGGCCGACGGATTAGCGTGGCGGCGGCGGGGTCGCGGCTTAACCCGGTCCAATTTACTGAGGTCTTTCTGCTTGACTGCTTCCTTCGTTCGTGTGCAGCTTTCTTCTGCCGTTGGCCCTCGTGGCATATGTCATTTTCTTTGTTTGCTTTTAGATTGAAATATTTTTGTGTATTTTACGGCATCAAGCATATATATATATATCGTGCTATGTATATCGGAATCGTTCTCTGAACACTTGTATTAGAAATGTTGCGCCTGCAATTGATTCTGTATTAGATATATGCTTCTGAAGCTCGACCTCATTAGCCTCGTATAGCACCTCTTGCTTTGTCTAGGAACCTATCCCTAAGAGATGAATCAATTTGGTTGGCTGCATTTTGCGCAACAAGGATTTGCACCCTCACTACGCAAAGCGGTCTGACCGGTTTGGCTCGCCAGAGCTGGGGAGGAAGAGGCGGCGGGGGCAGAGGAGGCCGACGGATTAGCGTGGCGGCGGCGGGGTCGCGGCTTAACCCGGTCCAATTTACTGAGGTCTTTCTGCTTGACTGCTTCCTTCGTTCGTGTGCAGCTTTCTTCTGCCGTTGGCCCTCGTGGCATATGTCATTTTCTTTGTTTGCTTTTAGATTGAAATATTTTTGTGTATTTTACGGCATCAAGCATATATATATATATCGTGCTATGTATATCGGAATCGTTCTCTGAACACTTGTATTAGAAATGTTGCGCCTGCAATTGATTCTGTATTAGATATATGCTTCTGAAGCTCGACCTCATTAGCCTCGTATAGCACCTCTTGCTTTTGCTAAAGCAGATTTGTTCTGATGGATTCTACTGCTGAGGTCACAAGTTATGGCAACAGTTGAATTGCTGTGAATTACCAAATATCCTACGCATTCTTTTTCGACCAACAGCAGGAGGTTAGGTGAGTTCATATTGACCATACTACCCAAGGGAACGACAGAAACCTCATCTAGGTGAAGTCTTCGCGGAACATTCATGAATGGTCTAGTAGACGAGGACATCTAGCATATCATGTATCGAGAAGCTTTTCACTTAAGTTCTTGTGAAGCAAAGTCGACATACTGTTCCGTTATTCCACTGAGATTCAGCCGGGTGCGTTTTGCTTTGTAGCCTGTAGCCATGTGTCTCTTTCACTTTTGGATGCATAGTCTATAACTCTAGTGGAGGAGACGAATATTTGTCAATGATCTCTATCAAGTCTTCAGGGTACACATTTTTGCCATCACCAGCCACCTAAATCAGTTACTTCAGAAGGGGACAAGGAAAGGTTATCAAAAGCTGCAGTTCTGTTTCAACTCCTGAAGCTCTCATTGTTGGACTATTTCAGTAAAAGATATGAGGGTAATGTAAGTTACAATCATGCACGAAAGCAAGGAACATCAAGCTATTTTTTCAATTCACGCACATGTGTAGGTAGGATGTGATCTCTTAGAGCAGGTGGAGTTGTTCATCGCCAGGTCCTAGGATGGGTGACCATCTCAGGAGAAGTGCTGCACAAGATCACCCGAGCACGACAGGCAAGGCAGCCTGACACCTCTTGCTCATGGTGTTTCAGGTCGCAAACGAAGTAGTTGGTGCCCTGAGTGCGTCACACATTGCTTCTAGAAGCACCATCCGAATGTTTAGCATGACAGAAATATGTCCATATTTTGTTCAGCCTTACTATTACCTTTGGTGCAAATTCTTCTGCATTATTTAACTATCTCATTTCCTTAATTTTTTATTATGGTAGTTGTCCTTATTAGGTCTCAGCAACCGAGTTTATGCCCACCTAAAACATGTAGTTAGGGAGACGAGGGCCATGTCCGTGAGGAGTGAGCGACAAGAGATCAGGATACCATACTGCTGAAGCAGGCAAGCAGCAGCTATGGTTTTGTTTCTCAAGTAGATACATATGGAAAACTAATGTTTAAAGATTGAACTCATTGGTAGCTTTCGCTTGGTCCTTCTTCCTGTTCCACACTTATTTGATATGGCCATCTTCTATCTTACACCATGCATCCTTCCTTGTCATCTCCATCACCAGGGAAATCCGGAAATGGCGAGCTCACTTAACATTCTGAGGTTAGTCTAGAGTGTTAGGTGAGTCGATGGTTATCTCAGGATCAAACACGTACTTAATTATATTTATAATTTATAAGCACCATTTCAGCTTCCTCGTTTCACGGTAGTTGATCTCCCGTACATTGTTCGATTGCGATCGCATTGTGCATGCAAGTCATCCAGTTTAGCTTTAGGCTTGGTCTGGTGAAACTAAACCAGTGAGCTATTAAAGTCATGGTTTGTCAAATTTCATCAATTTGGGGGCTGTAGTCAAAACCATCTTTAATTTCTGTTCCTTTAAGAGCTGGAAATTCCAGTTAAGGTGAATCAGAAAAGGGCAATTGGCTTGATCTTCTGTTGACTACCTTGAATTATTGATACTCAAATTGTGCCGTCTTTTTCTCAAAGAAGTAGCACTGATTATGTCTCTATACTCCATTTATATTGTATTAGTGATAGACAGGTTGTCAAAGAATTCTTTTGATGGTATAAATGCTTCTTCGTGTACAAGTAACCTATCAGCCTTCTAAATTTATACTCTTTGGACTACACATAGGACTTTTTTCAATTTCCGCTTTTCTCGATCACATCTCTGCCAATTGCCCTTATTCTTTACGTGACCATTTGTCCGAATAATACATAGGAAAGGGAAAAGGCATTCAACTCGAGGCATGCCATCATATACTAGTAGCAGGAAGATATTTTTTGTGCAGTGACAATATCCCATGAGGCCATGACCCTGGACTTCATCAAAGGCAGTGTAAGTTGATCACCTGTTATTCTCTGGTGATAACAACTCTCCAGTAACGTGTGTTGGATCTCATGGCGACCTACCACAGTTTATTGTACACTTGTACTAAATCTGATTGAGAATGTGATGTTCGTCTTTATTCATGGTCTTCCTACTTTGTATGGCAAAGTCAGACAGGGAAACATGCACGACAGCTTAGTCAATCATATATTTTGCTTTGTTCATCATTTTCTTTCGTTGGCTGATTGTCTGATGGCCAACTTGAACATTCTTTACTCCACATTTTTTCTTCAAAAGCATCCATTTTGCTGCCACGCCTCAGCTGGAATGCACTGAATCTATTGTTGAACTGAAGATGAACGGGTTAACTAGTGAACTGAAGAAGTCACCCTACCCAATTACACAATCCCTGGTGGAAACTACGTAGTATTTTTATTTAATGTATTATGATCTTGTGCTGTGAAATGGGAAGCAGATTTTGGCAGACAAAAATCCTCCAACTTCTGCAATAAGATTGTTCCTCATCAGGTTGTGAAACTGAAAAGCCCACAGCTGCTAGTAGCTGATACTACATACTCCAAGACAAAGATAAAAGCTGCCTGCAATAGTCTTTAGCCGACACTTGGCTTAGAAGGCACTACTGCCGCCGCAAGTCAAACGCGCACCGCAGTCCCCTGTTTCAGCGCACCGCTCAGAATGATCCCCTAGTCAACTAGCTCCAGCTCAATCATTCCTACTACGCTGCCGTCTCCCACATATCATATGCTCGCCGTGCCATACCGAAATCATGCCACTTTGCGCGAGAAAAGCTCGCGCGAGGCTGCGCCTTTTCGCATCGTGGCTCGTGGCCGCCGGAATCACGTCTCGCCCGAGTGGTGCACAGGTGTGTTTCTTCCGGATTTCCAGAGCAAACGGACGAGAACGAGCGCGCCGCGCGTGCGCGCCCAGCGCACGGCCCCGCGCGCTCCCGGTGTCAGCCTCGGCGATCACACAAGGTGCGCGCCGTCCAGGGCCGCTGGGACACCCGCGCAACTCGTGTCGCCTCGTCCGTCCGGTCGCCGCGGACGACGCCAAGTACGCGACGGCGACGCAACGCCAGAGTACGGCACGCGAGGTTGTTGGCGTGGTTGAAGCTAGTGGCGTCGACGCGACCGGCAGCCGGTGGTCGTTCTCCGTCTGTATCTGTAAAGTACGTACAGTAGGAGGGCATCTGATCTCTGCTGCGCCTGCCCGCCTGTGGCTGCAGCCCGGAGGACGGCTCTCTGGATCCGAGAAAGCGTTCTGGAAGGATCTGAAACCAGCAGTTTGTTTAATTTCTCCTGTGAATTGTAGTGCTTTTTTTTGCAATATCAATGCGCGATTAGGATATCAAATTATCACGTACTGGTATCTTCATTGCTCAATTTTATGCTACTGTGTTCTTTGGCTACTCTGAGCAAGAGGATGGCACACAAGAAAGAGCCATGCACTGGATGACAGAAGGTCAGCGCTTTCATGTCACTTATTCTGACTTTGCCTCTATTCTTAGAGTTGGACATGAAAGTGATGACACTGTTCGGATACATGACCGTGGAGTTATGGAACCATCTGAGATTAAATTCATGTATCCTAGAGATCAAAATGGCAGTTGGGGAAAAGTGAGTGGTCTTTACACATACTATGGGATTCTTTACCGTTTGCTTAGAAAGACACTCACACCTAGAGATGGCAACACCTCAGATATTTCACTTTACATGAGAAACTTGATGTATTATCTGAGGATTGGTGAGGAGACTCCTCCATTTAGTGTTGCCGACTTCATTTGGCACGAGATCAAGACTATTTCTGAGAGTCCTCAGAAGATTTGTGCCTATAGCCCATTCATCATGTTTATTATTGAGAGGGTTACAAGTTTGAAGATACAAAAGGACACCCAACACAAGCCAATTCACCCTCCTGTGCCTCATAAGTTTAGAATGCCTTCTCCTCCACCAGCAGATACAGATGCCACAGCTAGAGTTGATCTAGAGCAGCAAAGGGGGCCATCACAGCAGCAGTCACCACTGCAGGCCAGAACCGGTCTGACCGGTTCTGCAAACCGGTCTGACCGGTTTGGGTCTGGCAGCGGCACACGGCTGAAGCTAGTGGCGTCGACGCGACCGGCAGCCGGTGGTCGTTCTCCGTCTGTATCTGTAAAGTACGTACAGTAGGAGGGCATCTGATCTCTGCTGCGCCTGCCCGCCTGTGGCTGCAGCCCGGAGGACGGCTCTCTGGATCCGAGAAAGCGTTCTGGAAGGATCTGAAACCAGCAGTTTGTTTAATTTCTCCTGTGAATTGTAGTGCTTTTTTTTGCAATATCAATGCGCGATTAGGATATCAAATTATCACGTACTGGTATCTAGTGGGGAAGCTAGGATGGAGAGCTAGGGGGGGCTCTCCTTCTTCTTCCTCCTCCTTCTTCCTTCTTTTTCTTCCTCTTCCTTCTTCTTCCTCCTCAAAATTTCTAGGGGGGCTTGGGGGGGCTGCCATGGGAGCCAGGGTGGTAGGGGGGGCTCCAGCCCCACCCGACCCACCGCTGGCTCCGCCCCTGCTGGTATCATGTTAAGCACTTTGTGTTGATATATTAGTGCCATGGACGAGTATTAAATTATGGAAACGATAATAACTAGTCAAAGTCCTGAACGAAGCTGCATCGATCATACCAGGTTTTGGTAAGTAGAGCAAGGCTAATAATTTAAGCAGTAGCAGGCTGTAAGAATCTTTACAGTCTATCTTTTAGTCTAGCAGTATACTCCGCATAGTGATTTAGCTCTTCATCGTTAATACACAACTCATTTATCTTTCTCGTAAAGTTTATTAGTTCTTCTGTCTAAGCCCACATCTGCTCTCTCTCCTCCGCTCACAATTTAGCCTTCTTGTAATACCAGTCGTCTACCAGTTGTTTAGCCCGACGAACACACATTTCCAGGCACTCCAGAGTCCAGAGTCCATCCAGATCGCTGCCTGCTGGATTTCCTGGCGTTGCCTGGCAAGTGGGCATCGGTCAATTCCAGGCCGCCGTGCGCAGCGCACGGTTCTGTCAGCCTCGATCGCGTTTGTTCCCTGCAAGTGCCGTCTCTCTTCAGCGTCTCTTCGTGCTTTTATGGTTCTCGTCGTTTGCACTCGTATATTTTTTCATTCTCGTTTGGAGCTGGTTACAAGGTTTGGATTAGGTTTCGGTTCCGATCCCTCTCTCTTTTCCTGGGAATCGGTTAGGATTTTGCGTTTTGCCCAGGTTAGGGCAGGTCAACATTGATCTGGATTTCAAGCCAAGCAGATAAGCTGATGGATTCTGCGTGCCACTGCCCGCAGATTTGAGGGAGCTTTTCTTATTTTATCCACCCACTGTTTGCTTACAGATTAAACTGTCCTGGACGCTGATTGGATTGGATACAATGCCAGTGGATTCTGGAGTGCAAGGTATCTTGGTGGCGAATAGCGAAGAAGAGCATATATGCGACCGAACCTTTGTGAGATGAAGTCATTCGGTTATTTGTTAAGTAATGCTACCACTCAAATTCTTCCCCATATGGAATGTGGTGTGTTAGTTGGGGGCACTAACTAATTATAGGATACATTTATGTTGCCTTGTAATTCCATTTTGTACCATTTATAGGCGTACTAAGGTGACTACTTTCCTCCTATCACAAAGATAAATTTAATAGAAAATTGACATTCTTGTTTATGATTTAGTCTCTAAAAAAATTATAGACATGTGTTGGACAAGAGCATAAAGATTTCTTGAAAACGTTTTCTTTTCTAAACCGGCCTATTACTTGTTTTATAGGTCTCTAATTTTACATATACGGGGCTAGAGATGCTCTGAATCTAGAAACCAAACACCAATTTTGTGATTTCCATAAGCATAATAAAATTTTAGAGACTATTTTAGTGATTAAATTAAGTATAAATCTAGATGGATTTATATTTATGATTAGAACAAAGTATTTCTCAAGGGAATGAACGTGAAAGCAACGTTACCCTACATGTGTGTACATGTACTCCTCGAATCTCGCAGCTTGTCGTAGGAGTAACATTTTTTATGGACACATGCATACGGTCAATGCCTTTTTCACGTACGTATCGTGCAAAATTAAAAATAATTCGAGATTTCGCCAAAAAAAGAAGAAACAATTCGAGAGCACGCGTGCAGTTCTGTGCAGATATATACCTTGCTGCAAGCGCAAACACGTACGCGGAGAGCGGTCTTCCTCTTCCCTGCGGCGGCCACGAAATATAGCCGGAAGAAACATGCGAATTGCTTGAAGCGACGGCGGCGGTGTCCTGGGCAAAGTAGCTGTGCTGGCTAGCTAGCTAGCTTATGAACTGAGCAATTACAGGCCGGATAAACACGGGAAGACAGCAGTTTATCTTGCAATTTACTGTGTTAAGGATCAAGTCAGCTGTATTCTTACGTGTCATGTGGTGTGGGCTAGTCGCATCATCAGCGTATAAACCTTCAGATCACGCAGCTAATCGTTTTACCAACTGACCGTGACGACTTCCGGTTGTATAGTCGATCTATACCGTTTCATCCCATGACATGCATGTGAAATGAACATTGATTCAATGTCAATGGTGTGGAATGGAACGGGTATTCAATATACGAGAGCTAATATCATTAGTGAAGGTCATCTTCCCTGGCCCTTATTAAAACGTGTCATGCGACAAAATATTTATGGTCCAAGTCGATGTTTTCATCATTCTACATCATCTAACAAGAAAAGGTTTATTATCATCTCTCTAGAAGAATAAGGGTGATGACACTGCATTGTAAACTAAAACATGCACCCTGTTTCTTGCCTTTGGAGCCAATAAACTCCCGAGACACGATGGCTTCGTCTCGGCGGCAATGCTTGCATTAACAATCCAAGGCATGAACACGAAGGAATCCATGCTAGCCATACATGCATCTCGCCTTTTCCGTGTAGGCAAACATGCATGCCCACCTACTCACCCTATAGCTAGTAGGTAAAGTGGCATGTCAAGTACGCGCAACGACTTACGCCATGTTCGTCTAGTTTATCAGCCATCAGCCATCAGCCAATCGTACTTTTCTCTCAGAACAGATCAAATTTCTCATTCTTGGCATATGCTATCTATATTGATACTTCATTTTGGTATGATTACTTGGCATATTTCATTTTGAGTAATTATTGTGAAAATTGACCGAATATTGAATTAATCCCCTTCCGTGTCATTCACAAGACAAAGTGCATGGTGAACCTGCTAGTTATCATCTACAGGAGCTCATCATCAAGTTTGGTTTGTGCTAGGACTTGTAGAGGGGGTTAATTTACATTGTTGGTTTTCTCTGTGGAAAACCGGTCTGACCGCTTTACCAAAGCGGTCTGACCGCTTCAAGCGGTCTGACCGGTTTTAGGAACCGGTCTGACCGGTTTCAGTGCTGACAGTGTGAAAAAGTTTATTATTTGCAGAATTCACCTATTCACCCCCCCCTCTAGGTGACATCAAGGTCCTTTCATGGCCGATCGCCGGCCGCCGTCGAGAGCCATCCCCGTTGCCTCCCCCTCGTCTTGACCTACCCAGATGGACTCACCATCGCGCCCTGGTGCTGTAGGTCCAAGTCCCGTAGCGAATGGAGTTCTCTAGCTCTAGATGGGCTCAATTCCAGCGAGCCACCGCCGCCGGACGAGCGGCACCGTCGTGATCTCTCTCCCCGTCGGCGTCCAAACAGCCCCCCCCCCC
>OAMR01000370.1:156929-197606 GCA_900205405.1 Echinochloa crus-galli | reverse complement strand
TTGTTTAGCCCGACGAACACACATTTCCAGGCACTCCAGAGTCCAGAGTCCATCCAGATCGCTGCCTGCTGGATTTCCTGGCGTTGCCTGGCAAGTGGGCATCGGTCAATTCCAGGCCGCCGTGCGCAGCGCACGGTTCTGTCAGCCTCGATCGCGTTTGTTCCCTGCAAGTGCCGTCTCTCTTCAGCGTCTCTTCGTGCTTTTATGGTTCTCGTCGTTTGCACTCGTATATTTTTTCATTCTCGTTTGGAGCTGGTTACAAGGTTTGGATTAGGTTTCGGTTCCGATCCCTCTCTCTTTTCCTGGGAATCGGTTAGGATTTTGCGTTTTGCCCAGGTTAGGGCAGGTCAACATTGATCTGGATTTCAAGCCAAGCAGATAAGCTGATGGATTCTGCGTGCCACTGCCCGCAGATTTGAGGGAGCTTTTCTTATTTTATCCACCCACTGTTTGCTTACAGATTAAACTGTCCTGGACGCTGATTGGATTGGATACAATGCCAGTGGATTCTGGAGTGCAAGGTATCTTGGTGGCGAATAGCGAAGAAGAGCATATATGCGACCGAACCTTTGTGAGATGAAGTCATTCGGTTATTTGTTAAGTAATGCTACCACTCAAATTCTTCCCCATATGGAATGTGGTGTGTTAGTTGGGGGCACTAACTAATTATAGGATACATTTATGTTGCCTTGTAATTCCATTTTGTACCATTTATAGGCGTACTAAGGTGACTACTTTCCTCCTATCACAAAGATAAATTTAATAGAAAATTGACATTCTTGTTTATGATTTAGTCTCTAAAAAAATTATAGACATGTGTTGGACAAGAGCATAAAGATTTCTTGAAAACGTTTTCTTTTCTAAACCGGCCTATTACTTGTTTTATAGGTCTCTAATTTTACATATACGGGGCTAGAGATGCTCTGAATCTAGAAACCAAACACCAATTTTGTGATTTCCATAAGCATAATAAAATTTTAGAGACTATTTTAGTGATTAAATTAAGTATAAATCTAGATGGATTTATATTTATGATTAGAACAAAGTATTTCTCAAGGGAATGAACGTGAAAGCAACGTTACCCTACATGTGTGTACATGTACTCCTCGAATCTCGCAGCTTGTCGTAGGAGTAACATTTTTTATGGACACATGCATACGGTCAATGCCTTTTTCACGTACGTATCGTGCAAAATTAAAAATAATTCGAGATTTCGCCAAAAAAAGAAGAAACAATTCGAGAGCACGCGTGCAGTTCTGTGCAGATATATACCTTGCTGCAAGCGCAAACACGTACGCGGAGAGCGGTCTTCCTCTTCCCTGCGGCGGCCACGAAATATAGCCGGAAGAAACATGCGAATTGCTTGAAGCGACGGCGGCGGTGTCCTGGGCAAAGTAGCTGTGCTGGCTAGCTAGCTAGCTTATGAACTGAGCAATTACAGGCCGGATAAACACGGGAAGACAGCAGTTTATCTTGCAATTTACTGTGTTAAGGATCAAGTCAGCTGTATTCTTACGTGTCATGTGGTGTGGGCTAGTCGCATCATCAGCGTATAAACCTTCAGATCACGCAGCTAATCGTTTTACCAACTGACCGTGACGACTTCCGGTTGTATAGTCGATCTATACCGTTTCATCCCATGACATGCATGTGAAATGAACATTGATTCAATGTCAATGGTGTGGAATGGAACGGGTATTCAATATACGAGAGCTAATATCATTAGTGAAGGTCATCTTCCCTGGCCCTTATTAAAACGTGTCATGCGACAAAATATTTATGGTCCAAGTCGATGTTTTCATCATTCTACATCATCTAACAAGAAAAGGTTTATTATCATCTCTCTAGAAGAATAGGGGTGATGACACTGCATTGTAAACTAAAACATGCACCCTGTTTCTTGCCTTTGGAGCCAATAAACTCCCGAGACACGATGGCTTCGTCTCGGCGGCAATGCTTGCATTAACAATCCAAGGCATGAACACGAAGGAATCCATGCTAGCCATACATGCATCTCGCCTTTTCCGTGTAGGCAAACATGCATGCCCACCTACTCACCCTATAGCTAGTAGGTAAAGTGGCATGTCAAGTACGCGCAACGACTTACGCCATGTTCGTCTAGTTTATCAGCCATCAGCCATCAGCCAATCGTACTTTTCTCTCAGAACAGATCAGTCACCAGCTATCAGCCAGCAGTACTTTTCTCTCAGAACAAATCAGCATCACTCACCAGCCAAACGAACAGGACGTAGTACGTACAATAGGAAAGTTTTTTTTTTCAATGCACAAATAGTCCTCCTATAGGTTCCTTCTCTCTAGCAGCCCAATGTAAAACGACATGAGTGAATAATAAAACATCATCTCTGCTCTCTACATGCATATATACAGACTTGCACAGACACATACGCCATCAGTTCGATTGACTGCAATACGGCGACCATAGCGCTCTGTATACCAAACTACAGTACCATACATATCCCCTGATCCACGAGTGAATAATTGCCTTCCACGCTTCTCTACTTCAACCGTGTCTCCAGGCACTAGAAGTTCGATAGAAAGAGAATGAACGCGTATATGGAGTGAAGCATTTCATCGAAAAGATTCTTAGGGACTATTTAGATGATTTTGCATAGTTCAGGGTGCTTAATACCTTATAGTTCAAAAGTTCAAATAGTTAAGTAGATAAATCTCAATACATCAAGAATTTGCAGACTTCTTTATAACATAAGAATTGTGTGTCGCTGGTGTAGGTTGACCTTGAAAGTGTTGATTTTGTGTACAACCTATGTATCTTAAAGAGATACAGCTTTTTTTGTCTCTTCATTAAATTTGTGTCACATAAAAAAGATCTTATGCATGATATTTATTTCAAATACATGATACGATATAGTGAAGGTAGCTTAATTAAACACACAGTTGAAAACTAAGAAACAAATATAGTTGTCATATAACTGTCTTTGGAAGGGGATTTTGGACTTACTTGGATCCACCAGACTAATCATTAGATGTCTCAAAATCAGCTAAGAATATACTGGACACACAATTAATAAGGTTATATTTGGATCCACCTGCTAAAATTTAACTATATTGCGGATCCAAACAATCTAACTAAAAAGAAGCTAATGGCTTACTAACAAATTGGAACCACATTATCTCTATAGCTGGTAGAAAAGAGCTAAATCCAGCTGTTTAAACACACAAATATTCCTCTACTTCTAAAAATCTGAACTCAATAAAACTGTGGATTTGATGAGAGGTAGCATGCTCATTTGATTCAAACCATATACAATTAGTTAGATGATCCGAACAACTCCGGTTAAAGTTTAGCTAGCCTATTTTTAGATAACTAAAATAAATTTCTACCAATTAGCTAGCTAAATTTGAGCTGAGGTAAATGAAACATGGCTTAAGTCAGGGTGTGTTTAGATCATAGGGACTAAAGTTTAGTCCCTAAAATAAGTGATAATTAGAACCCCCCGAGCCGAAGACCCTGGCCACTGGATCTCAATCCAACGGCCCAGATCTATCCCCGCCCCGAGTCAAACCAGATAAAAACGGTCAGCCTCGGCATTTATGCTAATGAGCCCCTGCAAGATTAGGAATAGAACCCGCAGTCCACCCCCAGTTCAAAAATAATTACACCTAAGTCCTGTTCTTCACAGAAAACCCCCTGATCTTTGCAAAAATAGAACCTGCAGTCCTAGCTAGGCGCACGCGTAGGCCCTCGGGTTTTTATACGAAATTATGTTTAGGTCCCTGGTTTTTCACAAATTAGCCCCTGGAACTTCTAAAACATTGCCAGCAGGTCCCTAGAACTTAGAAAACCCATATCTTTTTCATTTTAGCTCCGATTAGTGTGATTTTCACGCTCGTGTGTTCGTAGTGAAGCGTAGATTATTATAAAACCTTTTTATGTACTGTTTCTACTATTTGGTGTACTGTTCTAATAGATTCTTATTTGTTTGCATGTATTGGTTTGCGTGTTCGCTTGTATGGTGATTCGTGTCCAGACGGTGAGCCTTTCGCGTTGGACTTCGAGTATGTGGGAGACTTTCTGGAGCAGGACCCACAGCAGCAGCAGCCGCCCTTCGAGGAAGGCAAGTTATAGCATGGATAATCCTTGCTACCTAAACACACTCTTTATATACATTTACTTCCATATGCATGTGTTTAAATTGTTGTCCTATTAAGGTAGTACCTAGTTTGTTTACTATATCTACTCCGCGAGACGAACCTAACAAGTCTAATTAACCTATAATTAGTACATAATTATCAAAATATTACTGTATCATTATATTATCTAATTATAGACTAATTAGGCTTAATAGATTCGTATCGTAAATTAGTTCTCGCTTAATATGTAATGCATTTTTTAATTAATCTATATTTAATACTTATAATTAGCATTCTTCTATTCGATGTGACGGGACTAAAACTTGTCACTGAAACCAAACAGGGCCTCAGTTAATGTCTTCTAGCTAAATTTGAGTACCTATCATCTAGCTAAGGCCCTGTTTGTTTCCCACGCGCTAAACTTTAGCGTCGTCACATTGGATATAAATATGTTAATTAGGAGTATTAAATATAGATTAATTTAAAAACCCATTACATAAATGAGGAGTAATTTACGAGATGAATCTATTAAGCCTAATTACACCATGATTAGACAATGTAATGCTACCGTAAACATATGATAATTATGTATTAATTATAGCAAAATTAGGCTTATTAGGTTCGTCTCATGAAATATACATGACTTATATAATTAGTTTTATAATTAATTTATGTTTAATACATCTAATTATCACTTATTTAAACCGTTAAACTTTAGCCCCTGCATCAAACATCTAGATAATAAGTTGACTGTTCCAGCTAACACAGTTAAAAATTATTTGCTGGATCACAGCCCAATAGTGGGGGAAAATGGACCACGTCGTCATTTTGTTAAACACGCCAATAGACTGCTCTTTCCCTACGAATTTGTGCGAGGCTGATCGCCAGAAGTAGGCTAGTTCAGTGGACTACTACTGGTAACTTTTGTTAATTATTATACGGAGTACTTCGTCCTCAGTGCTTGTGCGTGGGCCGGCCCGCCGTGCTCGCCTCCTCATATATTGCTCTCCCGTTGCGCTTCCTCTTTCGTCGGCTCAGCTCCCACTCGGACGCGTCGCGGGCGCCTTTCCCCAGAGATTCCAAAGCCACCCCAAATCCACCCATCCAGCCGTCGAGCGCGTCTCGCCTGCGAAGCATTGGACTGTTCCGGGGGCCGCGCTGGAAAGCGGCTTCTGATTCCGTCGGCGATGAGGGGCGGCGCCGCCCCCGCCGCGGGCGCGGGCCACCACCAGCGATGGAGCGGCTCGGCGGGGACGACGCCGCGGTCGCTCAGCACGGGCTCCTCGCCGCGGGGCTCCGACCGCAGCTCCGACGACGGGGAGGAGCTGGTCGAGGTCACGCTCGACCTGCAGGAGGACGACACCATTATCCTGCGGAGCGTCGAGCCGGCGGCGGCGGCGGCTGCGGTGGCCACCGGGGCGCCGAGGCTGCCGCTGGGCGCGCGCGGGGACCATGCGGGCGGCGGCGGCGCGTCGTCGTCGCGGTCGCGCTCGCCGTCGATCAGGCGGACCTCGTCGCACCGGCTGCTGCAGTTCTCGCAGGAGCTCAAGGCGGAGGCCATGTCCATCGCGCGCCAGTTCTCGCAGGACCTCACCAAGCGCTTCGGCCGCACCCACAGCCGCGCGGAAGGGCAGGGGCACCAGCAGCAGCCGACCTCCGGCATCGAGTCCGCCCTCGCCGCGCGGGCCGCGAGGCGGCAGCGCGCGCAGCTCGACCGCACGCGCTCCGGCGCTCACAAGGCGCTCCGCGGCCTCCGCTTCATCAGCAACAACAAGGCCAACAACGCCTGGATGGAGGTGCAGGCCAACTTCGACCGCCTCGCCTGCGACGGCTTCCTCTCCCGCGCCGACTTCGCGGAATGCATAGGTGCCGCCACGCCACGCGCGCTGCTTCCCGTTGGTCTTGTCCTCAAAGTTGTTCCTCCTCTCATTGAAACATTTGGCGAGGTGTGCGTGCAGGGATGACGGAATCGAAGGAGTTCGCTCTCGAGCTGTTCGACACATTGAGCCGGCGGCGGCAGATGCAGGTCGATAAAATCAACAAGGAGGAGCTGCGCGAGATCTGGCAGCAGATCACAGATAACAGCTTCGACTCCCGCCTCCAGATCTTTTTTGACATGTAAACCACCTCGCTACCATGCTCACCATTACTACTCCACTCCTAGCTTAGCTAGCTACTCTGCTATTTATTAATGCTAGTTTTTTAATACTTTTTTTATTGATTTTATTGAAGAACAGCGCCGCCAACAATAGTATTTGATTTTCTCACATTTTTTTGGCTGCTTCAATCAGGGTGGATAAGAACGCGGACGGCCGGATTGGCGAGGAGGAGGTGAAAGAGGTAAGCAACAAACACCCCACGCCCTGACTGTACTTGGAGTTCGGTGGTCGTGCAGTACGAGCGGTTTCTTTCCCTTTTCTTTCGCCCTTTCTGGACATCGAAATCAGATTACGCGCCTTCAAGAGATTAATCAAATTGTTTTTTTAAAGTTAAATTTAACGAAAAAAACGTTTTCAATAGACTATAAATGACCGTTTAAATTTAGTGGATCTCCATCCCACCTCATTTGTTAGCTATTTTTAGCTAATCTTTCTCATTAGTCATTTTTACCTAATCCGATGAATTACTCTGTTATTTTAGTTATTTTTAAGAGGAGCTGAATCAGTAAATTTAACTGATCTTTTTAACTAATCTCTTGGTGTGTCCTTTGACGGCAAGAGTGTATGTTTGGTCTATTAATAAGCTGTATAATTCCTCGCCCCAGCCTTAATCATCTGTTTTTGTTCGACTAATAGGATTAATTAGGTTTGAGTGGTGGAGAAACCAGTGATAATCCGACAAGAAGGGGTTCTGGAGGAAATGTTCGTAGGGGAAGGAAGAGGTGTACGCGAAAAGTATTGTCATCTAATCGTAGTCGGTGAGCGAAACCGGCGTGGAAAGCATATCACGCCACTACCCACTCCTACCTGCCAGTTTTGGGACACTGTTTCTTTTTCCCTAGCCTTCAGGAAATGGGCACCTTTCTTTCTAGAACGTGTGAGGGCATTCCCGTAATTTTTTAGCGGAGGGGAGCCCTGCAGTCCAGCGGCAGTAGGTGAGGGGTATTTTCGCCACGCCAGCTAATCCTTTTCTCTCCGGTCCGCGGAAACCATGCGTTCAAAGGTGACCAGGTGAGGTAAGTAACTTTTGGATTGGAGCTGTATGTGCCTTTCGCAGATGTCACTGTGTAAGAAATCAAGTCGGGCAGTCAGCCATCGTCGTTATGGGTTACTTTCTAGTGGTTTGGTAAAAGTGAGATCACGATAACTCTACTAACTTATGTTTATTCCTTTCCACCATTCCAGATTATCATGTTAAGCGCGTCTGCCAACAAGCTGTCCAGGCTTAAGGATCAGGCTGAAGAGTACGCCGCCCTGATCATGGAAGAGCTTGATCCCGAAGGACTTGGCTACATTGAGGTAAGCTAATGTTTTTGTTTGCAATCATACGGATTTTATGCAATCTGGCTCCTGACCACATGTTTAATGTCAGCAACAGTGCTGACGAAATAGCACAGCTTAGCTGAAAGGAAGTGTTAGGGCCTGTTTGTTTCCTCCGTCTAAACTTTAGCCCCGTCACATCGGATATAAACACGAGAGTATTAAATATAGATTAATTAAAAAACCCATTACATAAACAAGGAGTAATTTGCGAGACGAATCTATTAAGTCTAATTACACTATGATTAGACAATGTAACGCTACAGTAAACATATGATAATTATGTGTTAACTATAGCTTAATTAGACTTGTTAGGTTCGTCTCGCGAAATAGATATGACTTATGCAATTAGTTTTACAATTAATTTATGTTTAATACGTCTAATTATTACTTATTTAAAGCTCTAAACTTTAGCACCTAGATCCAAACGGCACATAAATATTCTTATTCTTCGTGGGCTGAGCTAGTAACATAGTACATAGGAATAGAAGACGTGACTACATTTTACAAGAATACAGTAAGAGCAGGTTTAATAGTTGAGACAATCACTTGGCTGTACAAGTATCCATCTCAGCAACAGACAAGTTTACAGAGTAACTGATAAAGCAGTTTATCTCCTTAAGTATTCCAAGACACAATATTATACCATGTTGACCTATCTGTCATTCTCCACTTGTGTGCAACTCTTTTTCATTCTCCACTTGTTTGCAACTCTTTTTCATCTCTCCTCTAGCATGGCCAGCACATGCTTCTAGGATTCTTGGAAACTGTGTGTTCAGTTGGTAGCTGGACAGAGCGCCAAGCTCACACATCTCTCTCTTTCAGATCATCATTAAATCCGACGTGTCCGGTGTTTCGACCATTACTGAACCTGCTCTAACAGCAGAGTCAGTCATCGAATCAGTTAAAGTTTATAGGTTTATTTAGTGGTCAAACCTTACTGGTTCAACAATATAGTTCTATCATACTTAGTACGTACAGAGTATATATTATTCCAACAAACTATATTCTTTTTTTAGACATATACAACAAACTATATTCTCGAATGTGAAGTTGTGAACCCACGGGCCATGGTTTGAATATTCCACGCACCTTCATGGGTGTGGGCCGTTGAGCGAGTTTGGGCTGACTTTAAGCCCGCTACATGGATAGAATTTGATATTTTTGTCTACTTTTTCCTTCTCAGTGCAAAGTTTTACTACACGGTTACCTAGATCAGAAACTAGGTAAGATAACTGTGTCAAAAAAATCTCACATACCATAAAACTATTCCTTCTATCTTTGTGCCACGTCAACATATTTAATGACATGAGAAGATTAGCCTTGCTTAAGTTGGACTAGTGAAGCTGCCACTTTAAGTAGTGAGATGTCCTAGTTTTCTACGGCATGATAGGATGTAATGAGTTAACGACACACATGATGGGCCTCTCCCCTGCCGTCCCTATTAATGGGCTGAAGTACAGGCGGCCCTCTATATAAAAGTGAATATGGACCCTGGATCTGAGTTCTTGTTCATCAGGACACGGGCACCGCCGTGCCGGCTGACGAGCTATTCGCAGACGACCGGATAATTATCATTGTGGACTCTGATTCTACACTCATGTCGAGGTGTATATCAAACTAGAAACCTAGAGCGTGGCATTGCCGCACCATCTCTGTCCTTGCCAGTGGTGATTATAGGTTGCGAGCCGCCGTGTGTTCATCGCCTTGCATCGCAGCCCTTCTTGGTTCATCTTGCATACCCTAAACGCCGCCGTGCATTCTGCCGATCTGTGCCTCTCAAAAACCATAACTTGAGGTACCTTCCATAAAACAGGCATAACTTTTCGTTCGGTGCTCCATTTGAACTCAATTTTTTACAGCAGATTCGTGACTCCATTCTGAGGTAAACTCGTACTTGGCCTATGCTTCGCCGCCTTTTTGCTCTGCGTGACGGGATCGCTAGTGCGGCCGTTTTTATACAGTGTGTGGCCTAGTAGACGAGCAGGCGATTCGATATCTAACGGCACCGTTCCTGCCCTAGCCGCAAGACCATGTTGTCCAAGATGTCGCGAAATAGATATGACTTATGCAATTAGTTTTACAATTAATTTATGTTTAATACGTCTAATTATTACTTATTTAAAGCTCTAAACTTTAGCACTGGATCCAAACGGTACCTTAGTATTTATTTTAAGGCACGGAGAAGACTGCATTTTGGCATTAAGTTGTATACATGATGATGAATGCACACTAGACTTAATAAGTAGTTGACCGGGGTTGTTTCTTATGACAAGTTAGTGGGTCAGTACCAGTGTATGATTATAAATTGTCTGTATTCATATATACTTATTTTTTCTGTCACCATGCTTGGTGATGGGTGCTCTACAACTGGCCGAAAAGCCGGGTATCCATTACTGTGGTAGCAATAAAATTTTGCCCCTGGCGACGTCAGGCGTTAGGACTCGAGTAACAGGCAATGAATGCACTATTGATAACAAAAGATACCAACAAATTACCTATAAAATTCTCTTTCCCATCACTGTTTAAATGAAAGTTGGTGAGAAGCTGTGTACCAGCTCGCATGCATTTCTTATGTTTCATTGATCCGGCAGGTTCAATGTTATCCTTGCTGCTCACAGTTCACAGCTGCCCCCACGTCCTCACAGCCATTGACCCTCCTTTTGTTTCTTTGAAAGGGTGTTGTCATCCGCCTGACCATAGAAGAAATGATGATACTACAGTCCAAAGGAAACGTCAACTATAATTAGACTGGGCTCCATGATTCTTTCGTACACTTCTTGGGCAGAAGGTTAGGCACGCTGATTTCAGCAGATTAGCAACCACGATGTGTAGCTAACACTATTATGAGAGTTGATTGCAGAGCTTCAGTACACCCTTTTCTTCTTCTTACTCTTGATATAGCATGGGGGTGTTTTGCTTCCCAGTGATGCTCCATTGGCCTTTTCTTTTGTCACGTTGTGTCTCATGTTAGACCACATTCATAGGGGGCAGGGGTGGACCATGGACCAACCCAGGCCATGCTTTGTACAAGGGATTCGAGTTCAGTCTCCACTTTTCTAGACACTAATTATTACATGGGCGTCACAAAAACTCTGGGTAGCATGGTCACATGAGCCATGCCTGGCACCTGATGCTATTAGAAGTTAAAACCAGTGAGGACTAAGCTGCAGTTACAGTAGGGCATTATGTTTCAATGCAACGTGTTCATCACATTGATGTATATTTGAACTTCTCTTGTTTTTTCCCTGAGTAGCATGAACGTCGGAGTTTTGCTACCTTTGATGTTACAAATCTGTCATGCTGTGACAGATCACAAAATACACATGATAAAATTGCTCTTATATTTTGTCATTGAGTGAGTAGCTATTTGAAGAATTTACTTAAATTGAGATAGTATCAAATTATATTCCCCTGTAAGGTGATGAATTTCCACCAACAGAGAATTTATCTTTTATTCTATTGCAAGTCTAATTTCGGAGTTCCTCAAATCGTGTTATGTTACAATATTATTGTATAGATTAAATAAATTTTTGTTCTAATATTTGTGGAATAAATGCACTGTTTAAAACCTCTTTATTCTTGACTTATGTTGCATTGATTCTTATTGCATGCTAGTACATCTTACTTTACAACATGCCAGATGTAAAGTTTCTTTCGTAAATGACATAGCATATCATTTTTGTTGACTGTGACATACTAGTAATCTAATATATTCCTACAGTAAGAAAACTTTAATGTTTTGTGTCCAACAAGGGACACATCCCCCCAAGTAATTCCATCGATACTTTTTTTGCGTCTTTTTGCAGAATTATTTGAACTATAAGTGTGCATGATCTTTTGGGCTGCATTATGGATGTGCTTTGTACATGCAAATCTTGTTTGTCTTGAGCACAAGTTGTTCAGCTGATGAGAGGGGCATATCTTGTTTTATGATAAAACACTGTATTTAACTTGTTGTGCACTTGCACTTATGCCAGTCTTGGTCATATCCAGATGTCTGCTTAGCTAGTGTGCTTATCAACTTCTAGTTACAAACATGGCATTATTTCTTGATAACTTGTATGAAACAACGGCTTATTAATTGCTGATGGAATATTAGTCTTTTTATTGATCTAACCTGTTACTGACAAAGTGGCTTTTGGTATTAACTTGTTCAAGGTTGCTCAAATGTAATCTTTTATTTCACAAATGAGGTTAGGAAGGCAACAAGCGAATATATGGAAAATAGTAATTTTTACCTCCTCTTCCTCCATTTTGATGATATTGTTAAGCAGATCTTTCAGTATGCTGATAAAAGGAGTTGCACCAATTCCTAATCCAACAAGTAGAAGAACATCATACTTGCTATAATCCTGAGCAGGAGAACCATAAGGTCCATCAATCAGAAGCTTTGGTAAGCTGCATTGTCAAAACATAAATATTATAACCTGTGTTTTTAAGGATCTATAATGCACAAATTCAACCCTTTCAATGATGCCAGTAGGATGGGGATGGGGGATTGGGGACTCATACGCTTTCTTGGTTGTCTCGTCTGCTCTAAGAAGGCCACTTTTACCACCCACTGGGGGTTCGCAAGCTGCTGCAAATACCCTCTTGAGCTCTCGTGTCCAGTCACCAAGTTGTCGAACATGAATGCTGAGATAATCGTCCCCAGGCGCTGATGTAATCGAGAACGGATGCCTGTGAAGAGAAAGGAAATACTCAGCATTCAATGGTTGCATCAAGACTACATTTTAAGGATATGAAGCATTCATGAAATTTGGTACAGTCCTAGCAATGGCATGGTTCAATCAAAATTTAGTGCTAGAAGCACCAATTACCATTCAAAGGGTGACACTGCTGGACATTGAACAAACATATATTGCCCACTCTTGTACCGGAAAGTAGGAGGCTTTGACATTTGCAGTGTCAACACATTACCAGGATATATGGCCACCTGAAAGGGAAAGAAATAACTGGATTAGTAGCTGCATACATAACGAATGCTCGAGTTTCTTGTGTCTTTTTTGGTTGACCTTCAATAGCCTGACAGAATAACTGCCAGACCTGAAGAACCTCAGCACCCTCTCCCCTACATATAAGCAAACAGGCCAGTGCCTGTACCTTATTCATGTCTGGTACAATAAAACGGTGAGATTTTATTTGTTTGTCTTCATTCTCTGCACATGAAAGAATTGAATGAGTCCTGAGGTTCTTGTATTTTTATTTTGATGCAGACATGGATGTATCTGGCAGTGCCTGTTTGCTTATATGTAGGGGAGAGGGTGCTGAGGTTCTTCAGATCTGGCAGTTATTCTGTCAGGCTATTGAAGGTCAACCAAAAAAAGACACGAGAAACTTGAGCATTCGTTATGTATGCAGCTACTAATCCAGTTATTTCTTTCCCTTTCAGGTGGCCATATATCCTGGTAATGTGTTGACACTGCAAATGTCAAAGCCTCCTACTTTCCGGTACAAGAGTGGGCAATATATGTTTGTTCAATGTCCAGCAGTGTCACCCTTTGAATGGTAATTGGTGCTTGTAGCACTAAATTTTGATTGAACCGTGCCATTGCGAGGACTGCCAAATTTCATGAATGCTTCATATCCTTAAAATGTAGTCTTGATGCAACCATTGAATGCTGAGTATTTCCTTTCTCTTCACAGGCATCCGTTCTCGATTACATCAGCGCCTGGGGACGATTATCTCAGCATTCATGTTCGACAACTTGGTGACTGGACACGAGAGCTCAAGAGGGTATTTGCAGCAGCTTGCGAACCCCCAGCGGGTGGTAAAAGTGGCCTTCTTAGAGCAGACGAGACAACCAAGAAAGCGTATGAGTCCCCAATCCCCCATCCCCATCCTACTGGCATCATTGAAAGGGTTGAATTTGTGCATTATAGATCCTTAAAAACACAGGTTATAATATTTATGTTTTGACAATGCAGCTTACCAAAGCTTCTGATTGATGGACCTTATGGTTCTCCTGCTCAGGATTATAGCAAGTATGATGTTCTTCTACTTGTTGGATTAGGAATTGGTGCAACTCCTTTTATCAGCATACTGAAAGATCTGCTTAACAATATCATCAAAATGGAGGAAGAGGAGGTAAAAATTACTATTTTCCATATATTCGCTTGTTGCCTTCCTAACCTCATTTGTGAAATAAAAGATTACATTTGAGCAACCTTCCTTCTGTAGTATTTTAGCATTTTGCTAACAATGCACGTGTGCTGGCAGGATGCTTCCACTGATCTTTATCCTCCAGTTGGTCCAAATAAGCCACACATTGATCTGGGCACACTTATGACAGTCACCTCAAAGCCAAAGAGAGTTCTAAGGACTACAAATGCTTACTTCTATTGGGTTACACGTGAGCAAGGTTCTTTCGATTGGTTCAAAGGAGTCATGAATGAGATCGCTGAATTGGACCAAAGGGTACATATACCAATGATCACTTGATTTGTTTGAACTGCAATTTGTTCTCGTCAGAAATCTTATGTTCCCTCTTTCATGAGTTTTACTTACATTTTACCTTTGCTCCATTCTAGAATATCATTGAGATGCACAACTACCTCACGAGTGTTTATGAGGAAGGGGATGCTCGGTCAGCGCTCATCACCATGCTTCAAGCTCTGAACCATGCCAAGAATGGTGTTGACATTGTCTCTGGAACTAAAGTAAGTACTGATAGGACAATTACCGCTCCACTTGAATCAATTATGTTGGAATGTGAGTTTTATACCTGACATCTATATTAACATAAATGATTAAAACAGTGTACAATCATCTTTTAAGATATCAAGCTAACAGTGCCATCTCATTATCCATTTGCTGATTTTGTAGGTCCGGACACACTTTGCAAAACCAAATTGGAAAAAGGTCCTATCTAAAATTGCCTCCAAGCATCCATACGCCAAGATAGGTTAGTCTATACATGCTAACTGTCTAATTAAGATTCTACGTTTTTTAATAGAGTCGTGCACATCCTTGTGAAAGAGAGAGTTTTGTGTCCTTCATTGAAACTTCATATATTTTATTGTTTCATAAAACACACCACTAAATATGCAAATGCATCAACATTTTGTAAACTAAAATCAATTTATCAAGGTTTGGCCCTCATGATTGAGCAAACCAGTGAGAACAGCTAGCCCAGGCTGATTTAGTATTTCATTTTCATTAAGAACTTTACACGGAAGAGTGTGTATGCCCTTTGTAATCAAACTGTTTTTGCTATACATGGCACAAAGTTATCCTGTGTGTTCCACAAAAGAAAATAAATACATATTGTCGATACATTTTGTAAAAAAAATGAATTTACTTGCATGCAGGTGTATTCTACTGTGGAGCTCCAGTTCTAGCACAAGAACTAAACAAACTGTGCCATGAATTCAATGGGAAAAGCACAACAAAATTCGAGTTCCACAAGGAGCATTTCTGAATTCAAGTAAATACTTGGTGGCAAACAAGGATAGATTATGTATGCGTACAGCATTTTTGTCTTGGTATATTCATCTGGACGAAGGACAGGACAGAGCAAAGAGGAGAAGCCACCATGAAGTGCTTGACAGCTTATGCCCTGCACTTGTTTCTGGTGGCTGCTCCCAAACGAATAAGAAGCACAAAAAAGAGGTATTCTTGTGTACAGTCAAGGATGATACATGTGATGTCCAATCGTCCATCTGCAGATTGGACCCCGAGTGCCCAGTGGAACTGTGAAGAGTTTCCTTCCAGGTGGTCTCCAATGTACAGAGCACACATGAGGAGGTTGGGTCCTTAATTTAGTTTGGATTGTCGCTAGCATGGTATAGGACATAGGAGGGATACCATTAGTCACAAGGCTATTTAATTGTATATTTTTCATGCAGCTGAGTGTCTGGCTAAGGCCAGAAGCACGAGTTTTTTTTTTTACATTTGTACTTACAGAAAAGCAAAACAAAAGGAGGTGAAAGGGAAAATAGTATACTCAATTTGAGTGTTTCTTGTTGTACAATGTTATTGCCTTATCGATCAGCTGTGAGCATCACCTATTCACCTGCATCCAGCTATCTCTTCTCTAATATACGAAAGTGGGGTTATTCCGCGGGCGGGCAGCGGGTACACGTAGCCCGTTAACCCACTAGCTGTTGGATCCGCCAATCTCGAAATCATGGCCGTTCGATTGCGGGTCTATTCGGATCCTCACCCACTGAACTGTGCATCCGGGAGATCGCGAATCGTCCAGAACCACTCCATTGAGGTCCTCATCTCCTCCGCTTCGCAAGCAGCAGCAACACGCCGGCGCCCTCTGCCGGTCGGCCTCCGCCCCTCAGCCGCCCTCTGCCGGTCGGCCCCCGCCCCTCAGCTGCCCTGGTACCAGCACCTTTCGCCGCCTGCTACGCACGCAACTGAGATCCTCGGTCGCAGCGGCGGCGCCCCCAGCCTGCCAGTCATCCATGGCACGCGCCTGAACCAGGCGATAATGGCAAATTGGTTTTGCGCCTCGACATTGCTGTAGTCGAGCGCTAGCATCCGGCCATTGCGGCGGCCGGCCGATAAGGAGCGACGACAATGGTGCATCTCCTCATTGATGGGCCAAATCAGTGAGGGTGGCTCTGTGAGAACGTGCACGACCGTGGGCCGTGGGCGCCATACGGTCGCGGGTCGTAGAAGTTGTGTCGCGACGTCTTTGTTCCACGACAGCGGGCGCTATGGCTTCAGTGGTGGCGGAGCGTGGCCCCCCTCCTTGTGTGCTCATGGGGAGGATCCGAGCCATGGACATGCAGGTAACCTGTAAGACGAAATGCTACTTTAGAGTGAAAACGCAACAGCTTTCGCCTCCGTGTAGAGTAGGACAGTGCCTGTCCCCATATTTCCAATCTCAAATTAATCAGTGTGGTCTTTCCAATCACAGCTAGCAGTTCGCCTCCTATATATGGCTGCTCTATGTGATACGAGATGCCTATTGCGATCTTTACAGCAAGATTGCCCTTTAGATTTACCCAAAGATTTTGTTTATGAGACAGGGGATGATGAGATTTGTAAAGGGCTACAAAACTTTGTGGCTATCAAATTGTAAATTAGCAATTACACTCTATTGTACTTTGTGCAAGTGCTGAAGGACCATCTGTAGAGAGCGATTAGATTGGAGATTACCTAAGTTGGGTAGTTCGCAAAAATTTAGTTGATCGTGAGCTTCCAGGCCATGAACCGTCAAACAATATCCTTTAAAGATAATTGGGAATTTTCTGCAAAAAGAGGTATGTGGTGCTAGTTGTATAAATGTTCTCTAACTTTAGAATGATCTTGAAACCAATTTGCATCGGATAAGCTAAAATCTCGTTACCATTTTGTTTTTCCATATTATAAAATTTTGCCATGCGACTATATGCAAATTCTGATAAAGGTTTCCTGTTTTATCTTTTGTTTTTATATGTGTACAGATGTATCACAAGGCCTGATACTCCTATTGATATTCATCGCTCACATACCAGACTCAAGTGCTCCATCTCACCCTATTTTTCATAGGCAAATTCCATTGCATTTCCACCTCTACAACTTGCACTTTAATTGATGATTTAAATTCATTAGTTCAGACATTGAATTAGTGATATATCATTGTAAATATTTATTCATACAATGAACTTCTCATTTCAACACAACTGCTAACCCATTGTTAGTGTCTTTGTCCCCATTCACATATTCAGATAAGTGAATGATGCTAATTATTGAGAGCTTCGAGCTTCTTAACAGAGCTTGGAGCTTCATATTTCTAGTGTTTTTTTTGAGGAAACAGGAGGGGTTGCTCCCTACTGATTATAAATATATTAAATAAAGAAAGTTACAAAAATAGGTCTTGCAGTTAAGGAACAAAGAACGAAGTAAAAAAGATATAAAAAACTAGAAGATCAAGTCTATCCATGAAGACATTAGAGGTCAGAGCTGCTCTTTTGCTCTTAGTATAACCAAGGCAAATTCTTTCTGAAATCATCCTCTTATGGCCGCTAATGTTGGCAGGACGTTATTGAAGATCAGATCATTCCTAGCCATCCAAATGCACCAGGTCATCAGGATTATCACTTCCATGAAGAATGGAACATCCAGCTGCGCTCTGAAGGATATTAGAGTAATAGGGACCCAAGTCTCCGACATGAATGGAGATGAGGTCCCAACAGTCTTGGGTAAAAGGGCATTGAAGAATTAGATGCTCAATGGTTTCTTCATTTCGATTCAGACAGAGTACACAATCATAAGACTGTAATTCCATATTTTTCCTTCGTAGCAAATTTCTTGTACTCAGTTGATCCTTTAGCAGTAGCCAAAAGAACACTTTATGCTTGTGTTGGACAGATGATTTCCATATCCATTTGAACCCCTGGTGTACTTCCCTATGTCCCATGAGGTGCTTGTATGCCTTTTGTGAAGAAAATAGATTATTTTCCCAAATATAGCTCCACAAGTCATTCTCTTCTGTGACATCTGTCAGCCACTTACAATAATTGCTCAAAAGCTTGATCAAACATTGGGAGATGAAAGAGTTGGCTCAGTTCAGTTGTATTTCTCATATTGCAAACTGTAATATTCCTTGCTGTAGCAAAAGAGAATAGTTCTGGGTATACTTGACTTGGTACTATACCATTCCATTGATCATACCAAAATAAACAGGATGGCATCGGAGTGTCCTTGGAAGCTTCCCTCGACCCTGGTCGTTGCTCTCCCAGTCTCCCTGAGGAGAACTTTCCTTTTTTTTTTCGAGGGCTGCGGAGATCTTCCTTTTTGAAGCGACGGCGGAGAATTTGCTCACCAAACAGGCATGTGCAAGGGCTACGGCCCTTCGCCAGCAACGTCATGGCCAACGTCAGGGCAGCTACGGCCCTATTTTCAGAATTTCAGGTAGAGGTAGCCACGACTAACCGATGGCTTTGGAACCCCATAACGCTGACAGACCGGCCACAGGAGCTACGAGCTACTGCCCAGCACTCGAAAGCCCTGTTTGCGAGTGAGCCGGGACTTGTTCTTCTGAGCGAGCCAGAGAAAGAGAAGTTCTTTTCTTTGGTAGGCAGAGAGAAGCAGCGTGCCGTTTGTGCTTGGTCACCGCATATATACCCCCGCTCCCGGCACCCCTGCCATTGCACGATCGCACAAAGCCACAAACTTCTACAGCGACACGAGCCAAAGCAAAGCCGTGCGCGCCAAACGTTTTCGCGTCTTCCAAGTTCCAAGTCCCGCTTCCACCACCACTCCTCCCACCTCTCGCGCGCGCCGCCCGAGTTGAAAAGACAGGTAGAGACATGGACAAGACAGTAGTTCTGTACCCGGGCCTCGGCGTCGGCCACCTCACGCCGATGGTCCAGCTCGCCAGGCTGTTCGTGCAGCACGGCGTCGCCGTCACCGTCGCCCTCGTCGAGCCGCAGGTCGAGTCGGCCAGCTTCTCCGCCGTGGTCGCCCGCGCCGCGGCCACCAATCCGTCCGTCACCTTCCACGTCCTGCCGCCGCCGCCGCCCGCGCCGGCCAGAGAAGCCCCGCGCGGGACGCTGGACCACCTCCGCCTCATGGACGCGCCGCTCCGGGACTTCCTCCGTTCGCTCCCCGCGGTGCACGCGCTGGTGCTCGACATGTTCTGCTTCGGGTCGCTGGACGTGGCCGCCGAGCTCGGCATACCGGCCTACTTCTTCTTCGCCTCCGGCGCCAGCTTCCTCGCCGTCTTCCTCAACCTGCCCAGCGTGGCGGCCAGCATGGACAAGACCTTCGCGGAGCTGATCGGGGACTCGCCGTTCCGTCTCCCCGTCGCGCCTCCGTTCAAGGCCACGGATCTCCGTTCAAAGCGAACGAGGCCACTCTTCGCATGTCCGAGAGAATCGCGGAGTCCAGCGGGATCCTCATCAATACGTTCGAGCCGCTGGAAGCTCGGGCGGTGCGCGCTCTCAGAGACGGGCTGTGCATCCCTGTCCGCCCGACGCCGCCGGTCTACTGCATCGGGCCGCTGGTCACGGAAGGCGGGGACACGAAGCACGAGTGCCTCGAGTGGCTGGACGCGCAGCCGGACGACAGCGTCGTCTTCCTCTCGTTCGGGAGCCTGGGGACATTCTCCAAGAGGCAGCTGCAGGAGATCGCCGTCGGCCTGGAGAGATCGGGGCAGAGGTTCCTCTGGGTCGTCAGGAGCCCGCGCGGCGGCGAGCAGAGTATTGGGGAGCCGCTCCCTGAGCCAGACCTCGACGCGCTCCTCCCGGAAGGATTCTTGGAGAGAACAGAAGGCCGGGGGCTCGTCGTGAGGTCTTGGGCGCCGCAGGTGGAGGTGCTCGGCCACAGGGCGACGGGTGCGTTCATGACGCACTGCGGGTGGAACTCGACGCTGGAAGGGATCGTGGCGGGGCTGCCGCTGCTGTGTTGGCCGTTGTACGCGGAGCAGAGGATGAACAAGGTGTTCATCGTGGAGGAGATGAAGCTTGGGGTGGTGCTGAGGGGTTACGACGAGGAGGTGGTGAAGGCTGAGGAGGTCGAGGCGAAGGTCAAGTTGGTGATGGATTCTGAGGGTGGAAGTGCCCTTCGGGAGCACGCCGCAGCTGAGAAGAGCAATGCCGTGCGGACGTTGAGCAAAGGAGGGTCGTCTCATGCTGCTTTTGTTGAGTTTCTGAATAATCTGTAGAATTTGAACCTCGATTTATACCGTTGTCGCATTAAAAATAATTGAGTTTCATCTGTGTAACTGAAACATAAACTTATTTGAATTACATACTCTTTTGATTTTATAAGTACACATTTGTTTTACAATAATTATCTTGTCATAGACGCCGTATATCTATTTTTGATGAAATGCCTTTTCAGGAGTGCTGACCATTCGATTAAGAGGAAAATAAATTAAATGTTTGCGGTATTCCGTATTAGTAGTTCTCGCCCCTTCTTGCAACAGCCAATGAGGTTCATCAAACAGAACAACGGTCAGTTGGTCACTTTTCGATCAGAGAGGCACGGGGGGAGTTGGGTTGTTTTTGGGCCGCACTGAGTGGAATTCGTGGGCCGCACGGTTGTAAAACTCTCGCTGGAAGCGGCGCGTCGTCGGATGGCTGATCGACGTCCCAGCGGCGTTGGACGAGGATCTTGTTCCATCGCTCTCACTCTCCTCCCCGTCCCGTCGCCGTCGGCATGCCCGACATCGGTCTCTCCGCCCGCGCCGCCGGCGCGTCCTCTTCCTCCTCCCCGTCCGCCGCCGGGGACGGCGACGACGAGTCCAAGACCCGGAAAGCGCAACCCGCCTTCGTTGCCGCCGCCTACGCCCGCCTCCACTCCTCCCATCGCGCTGTCCTCTCCCTGCTCCTCCTCACCGTCGCGGTCGCCGCCTTCCTGGTTGGCCGCGCCCGCCCCAGCGTCGAGTGCTCGACGCCACGGCTCGATTCGCGCTTCCTCACCCTCCCCGATGCCGCCGCCGCCTCTGACTTTGGCTCTCTCGGCGTCCCCTGGTGTAAGCACTCACGCCACTGTTGCTTCCGTAGATCCGGTTCCGTTCTTCTTCGTGCTTTGGCCAACCAATCGGTTTCGTCTGGGAAAAGATAAACCTTCACATGCCAATATAACCTGTTTTTGCCATAGTGTCTGGTTGCGTTCTCAATGTTGCTTCCATTATTATTAATAGTTAATTTAATCTGTGATCCAAAGTAATACTAATTTGCACCTTTATAGATTCAACTATAATCCTGCCTGATATTATCGTTGAAGCATCACTTTTCTCAAGGTATAATTCGTTAGTTTTATAATAATTTGTAGGGGTCAAGTGGTACGAGTTACCCACTGGTTTCTATTATATGGCGTAAAAGAAATTAGTTGTTTAAATTGTCCTGAACATTATTCCACAACATTGGCAATCCCTTGTTCCATTCCTTTTGTTCCTCCAGAAGTAGTCCACCTTGTTGGCAGCAGTAATGAACTGCTATTTATGTTGAATGGGTTGTAGATGGTGCATTGTTAAGTGAGATTTTCTGTGGAGATGTCGCCCACCATTGCCTTCTTGGTGGAAAAATTTATTCGATGCATTGGCTTGCATTATTCGGAATGACACGAATCATTAGATTATCTTATCCTTTTTTTCTTCTTCACAAAAGGCAGATCAAAAACAGGGAAAACAGTGGAATGGACTTCTAAAGACCTACTTAATGGATTGGAAGAATTTGTGCCAATATATGAGACCCGGCCCATCAAGAATAACATGTATGGAATGGGCTTTGACCACAGCTTTGGGCTTTGGTTTATGGCTCGCTGGCTTAAACCGACAACACGGCTACAAAAGCGCAGCGCGGCATCATCCTTGAAAGCTCATTTTCTAGAGTAGAGAATCCTAGAAAGCCTACTTAATCTTCCTCCCACTCTCTCCAAGGCACCCTGAGAAATATATCAAGAAGGGACCTGCATATGTTGATGGGAACTGTACTTATCTTGCTGGGAAGGATTTTGTGGATTTTGGAAGCGTTGATTGGGAAAAACTATTGAGAAATCATGGCATTTCTGATCCCAGTAGGGTGCTTGTTTTCTTTGATGACCACCAAAGTGAGTTGAAAAGGTAAATTCTGTTCTTAGAACTTTTCTGTTAGTTCTTATTTTGATCTTGGTAAACTATGATTCTTGTTCCATCTACCATGTCTATTGTGTTTGCTTACTGCTCTTTGCTCATGAACTCCTAAGCATCAAAATGATAACAAATCAAGCAGTTTAACTTTTTAATACTATTACTTTAAACCTATTATGCGTAGGTTAAAGCAGGCACTAAAAGCTGGATTTCGGCATCTCATATTTGAGGACAACTATGATACCGGCACAGGTGACCATTATTCCTTGAGGCAGATCTGTGATCAACCATACATCAGAGGTTCGTGGTTTGCCACCTTCTTGGATACCTTGTGATAAAAGTATGAATCTAAAAGAACATTGCACGTCCAGGTGGTGGACATAGCTGCTTTTGGGATAGTGATGAAGCAAGATTAAGATCGAAACGAAAGCTTTGGGAGAAGGCCGTGGAGATAGATGATCTATGTGGAAAGGGTGATGCATGGTGGGGTGTTAGAGGTTACATGCGAGACAATTTCAACCATAGCAATAAGGCCATTTCATACGAAGAGCATTTCCAGAACAGTAGGTTTGTTGAATCTGTGTTGGATTTGTATTGGGAGCTTCCTCCTGTTGCTGGTCCATCCTTAACACATCAAACAAGGTATGACCCAGCACGTGCAGCTGACCCTATCATTGAAGATGGTCGCTATGCCCTTTTTCGAAGAACCGGTCTAGAAAGATTGGATGCATCAGTGTTTAACGGTTACACTCAGATGGCATATGTTGAGATATCAAGTTCAATGTTGAACAAAGAAAAGGTCTAAAGATTTTGCCTGGTGGGCTTATTTCCTTATTGATGGCTAAATGTTGATAGGCTTTTGTACAACGCTGGTGCGCTGTCATGCTTACGTGGTTCCTTGTAACACCTTTCCAAATGTTTGGCAAATCAACCGAGGGCTGTATTTCTTGGGTGAGGTATCCTTTTCTGTGAAATTGTTTGTGACTAGCTAATCGCAATGATTACTTCTAGTGCCTGCACTACATTAAAATCACAAGCCTGAAAACTAAGATGCTAATAATTCACTATTAATCTTGCTCTTTTCCAAGTGTCCAACCTATTTTTCAATCAGCATTGATTCTATATTCTTGGATCAGCATTCAGCTACTTGCAAGTTACTTATGATCCTGTCCTTTTTCAAGTGTTCTTGGATCAGTATTCAGCACTACATTCAATCAGCAATTCAGCATTGATTCTATTTTTCAAGATATATTCAAATGTCCCTGTCTTTTTTTGCGAGGAAATCCTCCTCAGTTGATGATATACGTCAACCATTAATTACTTAAAACTATAACTGGAAACGTGACAGAACACGATAAAAGAGGACAACACGGCTACAAAAGCGCAGCGCGGCATCATCCTTGAAAGCTCATTTTCTAGATTACAGAATCCTAGAAAGCCTTAATCTTCCTCCCTGTTGATCTCATCCATTACATCAGTGCATGCAACGCGTAACAGTTACTAGATAGTGAGCCTCTCGCACGCGTATAGATTACCATGTGACGACGGCATCTTTGGCCTCTTAGATTTTTCTGTTTCGGCGGTGGGTTATTGGCAGGTTCAGCTGTCGAAGAGAACTGCCGTCTCCATCAGATCTCACAGTCCTCCCGCAAGCAAAGACGTCCAGTGCTGGAAACATCACAGATGACGGTGCTGGAAACATCACGGATGACGGTGGTGCTCTCAGCCTCACACTGCCACAGGTGCACGCAACACTCTGCGCAGATCTCATCTTTCTCCATCCACCACAGCCACGGACCACGGGGCCACGGCGCCAGCGCCACCATGAACCGTGGCACCGACTGCCACCATTATTTTGTCTGACGTCTGTACTCAGCGATACGGTTCATTTCCCTTCACACACCGCGACATGCTGAGCTATACATGTGGCTGATGTTTCACGGAGCGGCGACGCCGAGCAACGCACGCCTCGAAGCAACGTGTCCTCTCGTCCACTACCCAGCCAAGTGAGCGAAACCCAAGCATTGTTCATATGGTATCGACAATCTAGCTAGGGCCCTGCCCCTGCCACGCCTTGACGCACGGGTACTATCAACAACCGCACAGCAGGGGGGGTCCTGATGAGCCCTCGAGCGATGAACAAGAGCGTGGTTCTGTACCCGGGCCTCGGCGTCGGCCACCTCACGCCGATGGTCGCGCTGGCCAAGGTTTTCCTCCAGCACGGCGCCGCCGTCACCGTCGCGCTCGTCGAGCCGCCCACCACGTCCCCCGACTTCTCCGCCGCGGTCGCCCGCGCCGCGGCCTCCAATCCGTCAGTCGCCTTCCACGTCCTGCCGCCGCCGCCGCCTGCTCCGGCCGATTCTTCATCCAGCCCCGACGACGGCACGGCATCGCACCGCATCGCCATGATGTTCGACTACCTCAGGTCCATGAACGCGCCGCTCCGCGACTTCCTCCGCTCCCTGCCCGCCGCCGTCGACGCGCTCGTCCTCGACATGTTCTGCGGCGACGCCCTCGACGTCGCCGCCGAGCTCAGGCTGCCCGTCTTCTACTTCTACGCCTCGGCCGCCGGCGACCTGGCCGTCTTCCTCAACCTGGCTCGCACGAACACGAGCTTCGCGGAGCTCGGCGACTCCCTCCTCACGTTCCCGGGCGTTCCTTCTTTCAAAGCTTCGGAACTGCCCAAGGAGGTCGTGAACGGCAGCGCGGCGGCAAAGGCCATCCTCCGCGCGCTCTACCTGCTGCCGGAGGCCAACGGGATTCTCAGCAACACCTTCGAGTCTCTGGAGACGCGGGCGGTGCGCGCTCTGAGGGACGGTCTGTGTGTTCCCGACCGTGCCACGCCGCCGGTTTACTTCATCGGGCCGTTGGTCTCGGGAGGTGGAGGAAAGGAGGACGAGTGCCTCCGGTGGCTGGACTCGCAGCCAGACCACAGCGTCGTGTTCCTCTGCTTCGGGAGCATGGGCGCGTTCCCCAAGAGGCAGCTCGAGGAGATCGCCATTGGGTTGGAGAAGTCAGGGCAGAGGTTTCTATGGGTGGTGCGGAGCCCGCGAGACCCCGAGGACATGCTTGGCCAGCCACTGCCGAAGCCGGACCTCGACGCGCTTCTTCCAGAGGGGTTCTTGGAGAGGACCAAGGGCATCGGGCTTGTGCTCAAGTCTTGGGCGCCACAAGTGGATGTGCTACGCCATAGAGCGACCGGTGCGTTCGTCACGCACTGCGGGTGGAACTCGACATTGGAAGGCATCACGGCGGGGCAGCCCTTGCTGTGCTGGCCATTGTACGCGGAGCAGAGAATGAACAAGGTGTTCATTGTGGAGGAGATGAAGCTCGGGGTGGAGATGAGGGGCTACAATGAGGAGGTGGTGAAGGCAGAGGAGGTGGAGACGAAGATTAGGTGGGTGATGGAGTCTCAAGGTGGGCAAGAGCTCAGAAAGAGGGTGGTAGAGGTGAAAGATAGAGCGGCCGAAGCGCTCAAAGAAGGGGGCTCGTCTCATGCTGCTTTTGTTGAATTCTTGAAAGACCTCGACAACATTAGCTTGTCTTAGCACACAACATGTTTAATTCTTCGAAGATATCATGCAGGCGGAGCGACAAGGTACAACTCGATCATATGTGCATGTCAATAACTTGGATGAAGGCTTATAAAAGCACATAGAGGTTTGCCTGTAATTGTGTTCATACTCAGATGTAAGATCATCCTAGGAGGTTCGCCTGGCAGTTGCCCTTTTTACACTACCACAATTTCAAGACAATCATGTGGTGAGATTGCACCAAAGGATTTGTTAAACCATGGCGCAGATACGTGAGCCTCCGCGTTCTGCATGAAGAGTGTGCCATGAAGACGAGGATGCCGTTGTTGCTTGGTTGTAGGAGACTTCCGCCCAGCTTATTTCTTATGTTGAATCATTGGCACATTATTTGCTGAGATGAATTTGGTATTTTTAGATCCTAGGTGCTGATGATCTTGCTATCAGAGGTCGTTATCCTATCTTTTCGAAACATGAGTCGAAAGCTTGAAGGTTACTTTTTTGGAGTGAGCAGGAGAGGGGCAAGAAGGCTACTAGGCTGAGTATATGAGCATCTCCATAGACTGAGATGTAGTAATAACATCATTCCTTTTAAGACGGAGGGAATACTACAGATTAAGCTGATCAAAGAGACCTAAAAAAGTCCAAATTAAGTCGCTGCTCAAATTAAGTTAAAAAAGGTCCAAATTAGACCATTTACGGACTCAACTTGCGGCTCTTTCCAACAGCCTCCTACATGTGGAATAGAAAGAAGAAGGAATTGGGTGGACTCGGATGGTGGACGGATTAGTTGAAGTTAATTTTGTTTTTATTTTGCGAGGAAATTAGTTTTTAAATTTTGACGGGCAATTTCCTTTAATAAAGTGAGTTTGGTTACAAATCTTGTTGAACCACAATTTTGATTATAATAATATAAAATGAGATCCTACGTGGATTTTTCTTTAAAAAAGATGTCATGATATTTTCGATGTGCTATGTCAACATTTTCTATGCCAATGTTAAACATCAATTTTCAAATTATTGGATAAAATGATTCAAACCGTAAAAAACAAAAGTAAATGATAACTCGTGAATTAACATTAGGCACTTGAAAGCAAAAAAAAGTAATAACAAAAACAAAAGGATAAAATACGGGTTCCCCATGCTGCCCTATTCGTTTGGCTTATCAGCCAGCCACTCGCCAACAGTACTTTTCTCTCAGAATAAATCAGCACCAGCCACCAGCCAACCATCAGTATTTTTCTCTCAGCACAAACCAGCACCAGCCACCTGTCACCGGCCAGCCGAACAGGACGTTTCGCTGTCCGATCCATTATTTCTATTTTGCTGTAAAAGGTCGATGATGTAACATGAGAAACCGCCATGGAGGCACGCTTCTCAATTATCGTATCCACCCCGGATTCTAGTAGATAGCACAAATCTCTTTCTTATCTCATCCATTACGCCAGGAGACTCGCATCACATCCTTTGACAAGCGCTTAATGGCATGTCACCTTTGGCTTCTTCGACACTAATTCAGGCGGTTCAGTGTTGCATACTACTTGCAGTTTCGAAGCTTCACTCCACCTGGACACCTGGATGGCTGGATGTTCAGAGCCCCAGGTATATGCGGAAGCGTCACTGGTGACGTCCGTGTTCTGAGTGGGCAGGCTGGCAGCACTTGCACGGCCACAGGCCACCACAGCGTCATTTCGCACTCGTCAACCTCCACTCATCAAGATTCTCTACTTCATATCACATTCTTCCGCACACGTTCATACTCTATCTTCAATCTCTAAACCAACTACCCCGGTGGGGCCCATATTTCATATTTTTTTATTTTGCTCCCGCCCCATCCCCTCCCCTCCCCCGCGGCGCGTCAAGGAGCTCGATGGCGGGCGCTCGGTGGGGCCGCAGCCCCCTCCCCCGCCGCAGCACCCTCCGCCTCCCTGCGCCGCCCCTTCCTCCCTCCCTCCTCGGCTCGCCGCGCTCGTGGTGCTCCTCTCCCTGGACGCGCGACGGAGGACATGCAGGGAGAGGGAGGGCAGGGTGCCGACCCGCCTGTAGCGCCGTCCGAGGAGGCGGCGACGACGACCAAGACGCCGGCGGCCAAGGTGAATTATGCGCTGCTGTGTGTGCCGGGCGCGACCGCGAGGGCGGGACGGCTCCACGCGGCGGTGAGAAGCTCCTCGTGGCACCCTTCACCTGCTCCACCCCGCTTGGGCACGCGGCGGCGGTCGGCTCCCGCGAACGACGACGACCACAGACCTCTCTCCATGGCGGTAGTGGGTCCACTCACGGGCGGCGGCGGCGGCTCCTCTCGTGGGCAGCGGCGGCGGCCCCTCCTCCCTCCTCGGCCCGGCCTCCAGCGGATGACCATGGGGCGACCAGCAGCGGCGCGGTGGGAGGCGGCGGTGGCCAGCGCGTCGACGCGCACCGGGGTGGCGGCGGCAGCCAGCTTCAGGGCGGCGGCGGTTGGATGGTGCGCGGGCCCCACGCTGATGTGGCACATGGCGTTTCCCCTCTACGCCCGCCTGATTTGTCGTGTGGAGACCGGAACGCGACGCTAGCGTGCGTTGTACCGTTTCTCGCTGCAGGAGAAAAAACGGCATATACGCACGTCAAAACTTTTACCGTCTGTTTTACAGAGTCCCAGTGCGGGTAGCCTCACGCCCCGGCCCCTACGCGTCCTCTCCATCTCCACTTCTCCACCGTGGGGTGTTTAGTTCCTGAAAAGAGGGTAAAAATAGGGTAAAAAAGTCACATAGGACACTGTAGCACTTTTCGTTTATTTGTGGTAAATATTGTCCTACCATGACCTAACCAGACTCAAAAGATTCGTCTCATCGTGTACATTAAAACCATGCAACTAGTTTTTTTATTTACCCACGTTTAGTACTCCATGCATGAGGAGAGAGATTTGATGTGATTTGACATGATAGATGAATAGTGAAGTTTAGAGAGAGAAAGTTTGTGAACTAATCACAGCCCACAACTCCACAAGTCCACCACCAGACAGCATTACAGCAAATCCCTGCCGATCATTGCTTGTTTCTGCCTCGGTTATGTTTCCCTTTCGTATTTTTTAAAAAAAATGTTTCCCTTTCGTTAAAGAGCTCTTGAAGACTTGCAAACGTGCAGCTTGCTTTCACCTAATTATCCGGCCATTCTCTGGGGGCCTACGGTACCAAGACTGACTTGAAAATTGAAATGCGAGTATGCAACTCGGATTTGTCATTCGCAACCCCCACCCCATTTATACCCAGCCACCCCGCTTGGCCTTCCAGAACCAAATCGACACCGAAACGTTTCACACAAAGCGTGCACGTCGCGGTAGTGCCACGCCGGCAGGAGACTCCCAAGTCGTCGTGCCATGACGAAGACCGTGGTCCTGTACCCGGGCCTCGGCGTCGGCCACCTCACTCCCATGGTCGAGCTGGCCAAGCTCTTCCTCCAGCACGGCGTCGCCGTCACCGTCGCGCTCGCCGAGCCGCCCGTCAAGGCCCCCGCCTCCTCCAACCCGTCCATCACCTTCCACGTCCTGCCGCCGCCGTCCGCACCGTCGGCTGGCTCCGGCCCCGACGGCACTCCCAAGCACCCCATCCTCCGGATTCTCGGCCACCTCGGCTCCATGAACGTGCCCCTCCGCGGCTTCCTCCGATTGCTACCGGCCGTCGACGCGCTCGTCGTCGACATGTTCTGCGTCGGCGCCCTCGACGTCGCGGCCGAGCTCCAGCTGCCCGCCTACTTCTTCTACTCCTCGGGCGCCGGCGACCTCGCCGTCTTCCTCAACTTGCCGGGCGCGCGAGCCAACTCGAGCATGAGCCTGGAGGACTTCCGCGACTCCGTCCTCTCGTTCCCGGGCGCCCCTCCGTTCAGAGCCACCGACTTGCCAGAAGATGTCCTCAAGGACAGCGAGGCAGCCAGGGCCGTGCTCCGCATGTTCCAGCGGATGCCGGAGTCCAACGGGATCCTCATCAACACCTTCGAGTCGCTGGAGACGCGTGCCGTGCGCGCTCTGAGGGACGGCCTGTGCGTTCCCGCCGACCATACCATGCCGCCGGTCTACTGCATCGGGCCGCTGGTCTCGGGCGGCGGCGAAACGGAGCACGAGTGCCTCCGGTGGCTGGACGCGCAGCCAGACCGCAGCGTCGTGTTCCTCAGCTTCGGCAGCCTGGGCAGGTTCCCGAAGAAGCAGCTCGAGGAGATGGCCGTTGGCCTGGAGAAATCGGGACAGAGGTTTCTATGGGTCGTGCGCAGCCCGCCCAGCTCAGACCAGCTGAACTTGCACGAGCCACTTGAGGAGCCAGACCTCGACGCCCTCCTTCCGGACGGGTTCTTGGAGAGGACCGAGGGCAGAGGGCTCGTGCTAAAGTCCTGGGCGCCGCAGGTGGACGTGCTGCGCCACAGGGCGACCGGCGCTTTCGTGACGCATTGCGGGTGGAACTCGACGCTGGAGGGCATCGTGGCGGGGCTGCCGCTGCTGTGCTGGCCGCTGTACGCGGAGCAGAGGATGAACAAGGTGTTTATTGTGGAGGAGATGAAGGTTGGGGTGGAGATGAGAGGCTACGACGAGGAGATGGTGACGGCAGAGGAGGTGGAGACGAGGCTTCGGTGGGTGATGGAATCCGAGGGCGGGCGTGCGCTTAGCGAGCGTGTGTTGGTAGTAAAAGATAGAGCGGCCGAGGCGCTCAAGGAAGGGGGCTCATCTTATGCTGATTTTGTCAAATTCCTGCAAGATTTGGAGACTGTCGATCGACAGTGAAGGGAGCTTGTCTAGCATAGTGTACGTCAAATTGCTCAAACACTTTGATCTCCAAAGGATTTTTTGGGGGGTAAAAATTTAGAGAGTGTTTCGTTAAAAAAAATGATGTTGTCTCTATGGTACCAGATCGTCCGACGTGCTACAGTTGACACTTCTCTGAATATGGGTGATCCAAATATGTTTTTGGCCTCCGCTAACATGCCATGAACAGACGGCATTATTCTACCGTAGTACCGTACATGCAAGGACCTCCAGCACCATCAGCTGGAATGATTATTGATGAACAAAGTGCTCTTGAGTCTCCTCCACCGAACAGTTGGCAGAGAATACAACATTGTAACATTACAAATACATGTTCCCATGACGGAGCAAATTCTCGTGCTTTAGCCTATCTTTCAAGAGGAAGCGAGAAGAAGAAACCACACTGGACACATGGCAAAGGCATTGCCGATTTTCAGTTAATAATGACGCACGAATAAGGCTTGCTGCTCAAGAAAGAATCATTTCCCAAAATGTACCATTGATCAGCATGCAGAGGCGACGCCACGTTGAAGTTCCCTAGATAAATAAAATTTTGCCACTAAGCTAAATTTCACCATATATTCTTAAGAAATTATATAAATCCCTTTGAGTGATACACCAGGGTTGATTCCAGCGCAGGCTTCTCCCCTGCTAGCATGTATATCCAAAAGAGGCCACAAGACAATCCGTTATAGAGTTTAATTTTAGAGCAAATTTCTACTACTTAATAAAACCAAAAGAAGAAAAAACGTCGTCAAACAGGCCCGTGGCCTCGCTACTCGTGTGCACCTCGGCGCCGGCATGTGGGCCCGAAGGATGCGGTTCCACGCCATCTCCACCTCGCCCCCTCCCTTCAGTTTCCACCGCGGAACCGCCCGTCACCACTCTCTCCCCGCCTCCTCCCGCACCCGCAGGGGTGTGGACGCTCGAGAGCCCGTACCCGCGCCCGGAGCCCTCCGCCGGAGCAGCCGCCGTCGCCCACACCGCTGCCCCAACACATTTTTTTTCCTCGCCGAACCGCCCCTCGCGCCGACGCCCATGTCTCGCGCCGTCCCGCCTGAGTTGGAGGCAGTTTCTTCGCGATTCAGCCCGGCGAACACTCGCCTGAGTTGGAGGCAGTTTCTTCGATTCCCCCTCGTCCCGGTGGAATTGGAGCGCGATGGAGGAGCAGTTCATTCCCCGCGTGCCACCGTCCGTGGCAGAGCGGATCGAGCGCCTCATGAACGAATCCGCCGCCGCCTCCTCCAACCCTGACGACGCCTCCCTCAACCTCTCCTTCTCAGGTCAGCGGCGCGCCCAGTCTCTCTCCCTCGAATCATGTTCCTATCTGCGCGAAAACCTACCGCGCACTGGGCTAGCGGCGGTTTCATATTCATGGATTCGCTGGTGGGATTACATGCCCGTAGGCTGTTTGACGGAACGCGCAAGTCAGGTCAGGTGCGGTGGCGCCGGTTGGGGCTTCCATGGTGCTGTGCGGTGAAGGCGTGAGGCTGGAAATCAGTGGTAGGCTGGTAGCTTTTGGTCCTGAATCCAGATTGCCACAGCCTGCGGGGTGCCTGGCTTGGGCATGCTGGGTTCAGGTTTCCTGCCCGGAGAAGGCTTAGCAACGGTTCGTCGCACTATTTGGAAGTTGATACTGCGTTGCACAATTAGATAATGGAGAACACACGATACCATGTGCGCAGGCAGCAATGTGTCTTAGGTTATGATGAATATTTCTTGTTCCAGATTATGCGGTATTAGGTTAAAGTGTGATGTTAGTAGATTGCTCAATTGGTGTCAGGTTTATTGACTTTGCATGGATTAGCTTGCACAAGCATTCAGAGATTGTTCATTTGGAAATTTCCTAAAGGGTCAGTATGAGTATAAATTATAATAGATGGCCTTAGCAAAGCAAAACATTCAATTTTGCTGTTGTGATCTTAGCCAGCTGTTCTGTAATCTTATTTTTTACCTTTGGATAAGCCTTGCGGCTAATGACTCAAGGAAAGATCCATTTAGTGTCAGATGAGATGGTCAACATTTAGCAGCAAATGGAATAATTTAATGACGCGTAATTAAGATTAGGGAGTGCAAATGCTGTGGTTCATGCCTATGTTAATCATACTTTTGCAAATCATGTTTTCCTGTCTGTACTCACCTTTTGTTTTCATTTTAATGTTCGGGAGCATTACATGGCACATATTCATGTAGCACAGTCTATTATCTAGATGAAAATCATGAAATAAGTCGATTGCTGGAAATAACTCGAGATCAATAAATGTATGACTCCAAAGGGTTTTGAACCTTTATCTTATTGGGTATGCTAAGTGCTTATTAAAAAGCCTTCCTTGGACGCAGATAACATGATTGAATTGGTATGACATTCACTATGTTCAAGTATATTTGCTATATGTTCAACAATATAATTACTTATCATTGATCTCTCTTGGTGTGAATGTTAATCTATTTCATTGTTTGTTTTATTTAAATATTTATATATTATTTGTTATAAATATTTTGTTGCCCGTAGCAACGCACGGCACGATCCTATATTTTATTAAAAGTATAACTTTTCATTATTCAGGGGATCTGAAAAGGATCTGTGAGAATGATCTTGGATTGGTCTCCCAGTGTTGTCTGACTAAACATGTTTTCAAGTCAAACAAGCAGCGATATCTTGCAAATGTTGCCCTTAAATTGAAAGTGAAGGTATATCATTGCCCTCCAACTTTTCTAATTTTTGACTTTAGCACTCGAGTGCGTCTCTTACCGTTTTCCTACTTTTCAGGTTGGTGGAAGGAATACTGTACTTGTAGATGCTTTGGCAAGAAGAATTCCTCTTGTCAGTGACAGACTAACCATCATATTTGGTGCTGATGTTACCCATCCCCATCCTGCAGAAGATTCCAGTCCTTCCATTGCAGCTGTAAGTGTGGCACTATTGTGATAAAGCAAGACCAAAAGATAATACACTATTGTGAGATTCAAAAGTTATATCTTATCCTGTATAGTGTTTTGGAAGAGAATTGCCCTTCCCTTTGAGTAATACAGTTGCGTATTTTTAGGACATGAGGCTTCCACGGAGGCCCCTGATTGCGATCAGAGGGAACACAACCTATGATCTGAACGAAGATTACAAGGTAACGTCGGGAAACCCAAACCTTGTAATTTCTCTTCTTTATGATCAAAGGAAATCGAAAATGCTCCAAGATTTGGATTGCATTTCTTCAGGTGGTTCGGCATTCTGAGAGCTGGGACATTTCCGCGCTTGAGGCCATCGACCTGTCTGTTATAGTACGTCAGGTTACATTTATACTTCTAATTTTTTTCCTACTTTTGAATTTTCTACTTTTCTCGGTCGCTGCACTGGCCGCCCCGCCCTCGCGTCCACCTCGCCGTACATTTATACTTACATGGGTGGAGATGATAGAGGTGAGCCCGCTTTTATATGGAGAATGATCAAGATGTAAGTATGATCAATCTTCTTTTGGTTTGCAAGCAGTGCCATTAATTTAATTGTGTCTCTCGCAAAAGTTATGATACCGGGACACTAGAAGTTGTTTCGCACTCTTGGTTTTTTTACGAATTAAACAAGATTTTTTTGGTGTAGTCTCGTATATATACCTCTTTAGTTTCGCTGGCTCAGTTACATTTTTGTAGAAAAAAAGATAAAAGTAAGTATATTTGTTCAACCCCTTACTGAAACGAAGGATTACTCACCAGTAATATTGTTTTATGTTAGCTTCATGAAAGGATAAGATACATTGTTTTAACCAATCCCATGCGGGATAGCACTTTATGAAAGCTTTTGCTCCTGGAGGCTTATTTTTTTATGCAACCATGATTACCGAGGTGGCTATGTGGTTAGGAAGTTTCTGGTTATTGTTTCTGATGGGTAAGTAACCATAGAGTACATGCTTCATTGATCCTATTCTTTTTTTTCAACTGCAAAATCACGCTTGTATCTGTGTTTAGGGATCGTATTGTTGATAACTAAGGTGTATGTTGTGTGCAGGCTGACTGTGCATCTACATTGCTACGTGAATAGAGTTCAGTCTTATTGCTGTTTTTACAGATTATAATGCCTATTTCTGGTTTTTCCATTCTTGTATATACGTGGAATTCTCTTATTACATTCACGGTGATGTTTTACTTGAGAGCGATAGAATTGTTCATTAGTGTTTGTCTATTTCACGGCTGAGGCCTTTGCGTTTGTCTCCCTATGTAATTTATGTTTGAAGTAATACAGTCTTTTGGAATTTGCACAAATCCTTGCTATAAAACATTAATTTTGTAGTACATGGAGGACTGCAGTTAGTAGATTAGATTGCTAATATGCATTTTGCAGAAGTACGAGAACATGCATAAATCTCGTGCAAAGGTTAATACATTTGTTGCCCATAACGTCACTTAAGTACTGATTAATTGTGTCAATATATTTGTCGCACCCGTGTAATGTCTCTCGTGTATGCGCATGTTGGTCTCCTTACTTGTTAGAGCATGCTATAGACAAACACAATATAAAGGTTACTTGTTAGATAAACAACGTCCAATTGTATTGTGCTTATGTTAAAAATTATATATCCTATACTCTATGTATCTTTGTCGAATATATACGTTGCCCGTAGCAATGCACGGGTGTTATCATAGTCTACTATGAAACAGCAAGAACAGGAGTACTCTGCCACTCTGGCCACCTCGTTTCCAGCAGGGAACATAAACGAGAGGCACGAATCACCGGTGAACACAGGGGAACGGACGTAGAGACAAGTCATTTTGGCCCCAAACCGTAATTGGCATCAGGCGCAATCAGGCCACTTTAGACTTGACTCCGTAATTACTCCCCAGAGCGTGACATGTTGGACCGTGTGGCTGATTGTCCGTTGTCACGAGGTGTACTTCGCGGAGATAACGAGCAACACGTACGCAATGCAATCGTGCAGGCAGCATTGGGCATGTACGGGATTTTTTCCCCTAAAATGTGTTATATGGAATTTATTAAGCTCGCCACAGCTTCCAGAACCATGTGGACACCAAAAAGTTCCCACGCACCACAAGCATTCGAGCTCGCTGCGATTGTTTAAGTTCGGACAGCTTCGTGCCTGCAGGCGGCAGGGGACATCGAACCATCAAGCGATGAAGAAGGCCGTGGTTCTCTGCCCGGGCCTCGGCCCTCGGCGCCGGTCACCTGACGCCGATGGTCGAGCTGGCCAAGCTTTTCCTCCAGCACGGCGTCGCCGTCACCGTCGCGCTCGTCGAGCCGCCGCTCAAGGCCCTCGACTTCTCCGCCGTGGTCGCTCGCGCCGCGGCCTCCAGCCCGTCCATCGCCTTCCACGTCCTGTCGCCACCGCCGCCGGCGCCCTCTGCCTCCAGCTCCGGCGACACTCACACTCCCACCAACACCAAGCATCACCTCATCCAGATGCTCGACTGCCTCAAGGCCATGAACGCTCCGCTCCGTGACTTTCTCCGGTCGCTGCCCGCCGTTGACGCGCTCGTCATCGACATGTTCTGCGCCGACGCCTTCGCCGTTGCGGCCGACCTCGAGCTCCCCGTCTACTACTCCTACGCCTCATGCGCTGGGTACCTCGCCGTCTTCATCAACCTTGCTTCCGCCGGAGTCATGAACACAGGTTCCGGGGAGCTCGGGGACACTGTCCTTTCTTTGCCGGGAGCGCCTCCGTTCAAAGTCTCGGATTTGCCGACAGTAATTGAAGACAACAGAGAGGCAGCCAACGCCATCTACCAGATGCTCAAGCGGATCCCGGAGTCCAACGGGATTCTCATAAACACCTTCGAGTGGCTGGAGACGCGCGCGGTGCGCGCCCTGAGGGACGGGGTGTGCGTCCCAGAACGTGCCACGCCGCCTGTCTACTGCATCGGGCCGTTGGTCTCTGGAGGCGGAGAAAGCGAGCATGTGTGCCTCCAATGGTTGGACTCGCAGCCAGACAGCAGCGTCGTCTTCCTCTGCTTCGGGAGCATGGGCACGTTCTCTAAGAGGCAGCTTGAGGAGATCGCCGTTGGCTTGGAGAAGTCAGAGCTGAGGTTTCTATGGGTTGTGCGCGGCGCCGACCACAACTTTGGCGAGCCGCTTCCGGAACCAGACCTTGACGAGCTCCTTCCAGAGGGGTTCGTGGAGAGGACCAAGGATACAGGGCTCGTGGTCAAGCCATGGGTGCCACAGGTGGATGTGCTGCGCCACAGGGCAACAGGCGCATTCGTGACACACCGTGGATGGAACACGGCGCTGGAGGGCATCACGGCGGGGCTTGCCGTTGCTCTGTTGGCTGTATGCAGAGCAGAAGATGAACAAGGTGTTCATCGTGGATGAGATGAAGCTTGGAATGGAAATGAGGGGAGTACAATACAACGAAGAGGTGGTGACAGCAGAAGAGGTGGAGACGAAGGTGAGGTGGGTGCTCGAATCTGACGATGGCCAGGCATTAAGAGAGAGGGTGACGACGGCAAAAGATAGAGCGGCCGAAGCGCTCAAGGAAGGGGGCTCGTCTCATGGCTTGTTTCGCATATCGCACATGGATACGTCAAGTTCCTCAAGAAAACGGAACTCCATGCAGTTGATGCTGTTGATTTCCACCTGTGCGCTAAAGTGATTCACAATAGAGATATACAGTACTGTGTTACGGATGATTGTCGCTCGTTACATGTTCGCGTTGGCGACGGCGCCCTCTTCTATCCATCCGTTCAACATTAATTTATGTTCAACTTGGATATTCGCTGAGTTACTGAGTACTGACTACTCCGTACTTCCCTAGTAAATGGTGTGCTCTGTTTACATTTACTACTAGTAACAAAATTAGTCAAAATTTTGGTTAGGCTCCCATGAGTCCATGACAATATCCAAAACAGACCATTAGACTCTCAACATGACTTCCACAACAATTTATATACATGTCTCCAAGTCGCGCGTGTCCCTACCTCACAATTTATGATAAGATCGTTGCCACCGAGCTGCCATTTTTCTAGTCAGATTGGTTGTATTATAATATTGCTGCCTACTCATGGAGCTGGAGGCTTCCCAATTAAAACACCACAACTCTACCTAAATTCTGAAGCAACCATTCTATAGAGCTAAGGGCGTGTTTGGCAGGGCTCCAGCTCTGCCAAACTAACTCTGGAGCTGTTGCTCCACCATAGAGCAGCTCCACGTGTGGAGCTGGACTCTCAATTTGAAGCTGAAATGTGTTTGGCAGTGATAACAGCTCCAGCTCCAGAAACAATGAATTTGAATGGATTGCCCTCTTTTGCCCTCCAGAACAGAATGTGTTGGCGTTTTTTATTTGTTTTTTCCCGTGTCTGGACACTACTTGCATGTCGTCGTTTTATTCTTTTTGCCGCGCCCTCCCTGGACGCTAGATGGTGCATGGCGTTGGTAATTTTTTTCCTTTTTGCAATTGTGAAACGGACAAGTCATGCATTTGATCAAATAAAAATCCTATCAAATGAGAATTGTTCAAACTCTTAGAAGAATAGCTCGATCATCAAAACAAGTCACAAGAATTGTTCAAAAGCTTAGAAATATAAAATTACATATTTCGATAACAAACTGGTTCCAACCAAGAGCGAGAGCTTTAGCAAGTTTATCCCGAAAAGTATCCATGCAATGTTCCCCGACTTCCGTAGTAGATGTTGATGGGGACTAGGGTTCCCGATCTTCCATCAGGTGAAGGATAACTCGTTTTGGGCAGAGCACGACACACCGATCCGGCTTCAAGTCAGCAAATTCGAACCCTGCAATCTTAGCACCACGACTCCTCTGGTTATCAACCGTGTCACAACCCGGTTGACCTCGCCAAGAAGGCTAAATTCCTGCCTGTGAAACGAAGAACACAAGCAAGAACTCGAAAGAACGCAACACTCAACAGTAAGTGACAAACTGCAGATGTATGATTAAGCACGATAGTTGGGGTTCTACGAACCGATGACGGCAAAACTGTTCTCGACGGATTAATCTAAGCAAAACCCGAGTCTAAACGACGGTGGCTACTGAATTTAATAGTCTAAGGTCGAGCTAGGGTTGAGGGCGCACCAGGGGGGGCGCCCACAACATGGGCCGAGAGGCCTGACACGATACAAAGCCCGAAAAGGCCCAAAACAGGTGACGCATGTCACACCCTGAAATTTTTGGATTTCAGGATGTGATTTTGAAGATTAATTAAATAAATATTTCCCCATAATTTTAAAATTTTTCTTAACTTTATTTAATTTACAGGGAATTTAGTACAGGGAAAACCATTTTTCTAAATTAAAATAAAATAATATAGGTTTAATGTTGTGTGCTTTGCATTCATGCCGGCTTGCATTTAGTGGTTTTACGTGTGCAAGTTTTCTAAAATACGTGAAGCCTCATAGGAATTTTCCAGATTTCTCTGGGATTTATTCCTATTTTTTCATAACTAATTCCAATTTTTGGAATGTGCTAAAATCTTTTTCATGAGCTCCAAATATTTTATTTGGGTTTCTCGTGTCCAACTCTACCTTCGGGATTTTTCCTGGAATTTTTTGGAATTTTGTAGTATTTTTCGTGGCTTAAATGATTTATCTGTAATTTTCTAGATTTATCTTCGCACGAAAAACAATTTCCAAAAATAAAAAGAAAACCTAAATGTCTATCAGGCCAAGCCCAACTAGACCCAACCCAACTAATCAGCGGCCCGATCCACTTCTCCTCCCTTTGATTTTGGGCTCCCATCCTCGGGCCGAGCTCGCTAGGCCCGGCCCAGCTCGCCGCAAGCCCAATCCTTTCCACGGCCCAGCCGCCTGCTTCCCCCTCGGCCCTGTGCGCCTCCCTTCTCCCGAGCCAGCCCAGTCGGCCCAGCGCAGCAGCCGCAGCCCGGCCCACCGCTCCGCCAGCCCCTTCGCTCTCCCCGCCTAGCCGCCTGGGCCAACAGCCCGCTCCGCAGCCAGCCCACCAAGCCAGCTCCGCTCGGCCCAGCCGAAGCCGCGCAGCCCAGTTTTCCCCCGCAGTGCGCCTGCCCCTTCCGCGCGACGCGCAGTGCAGCGCCGCCGTGCGCAATCCCCGCTGCGCCGCCGCTTTCCTCCCTCGGCGTCCGCGTTTCTCGGCGTCTGCGCCCTATAACACTGCGCGCAGCCCGAGGCCCCGCCCCGCGTGCCCTAGCTGCCCCGTGCGCCCAGCTCCGCCCTTGCCCTCTCCCGCGTCGCAACACCGCCGCCGGACCGCGAGTGCACAGTGCCGCTGGCCACTGTCGCCGCCTGATTTGCCGCCGTCGAGCTCCCTCAGGGGGAGCCATGACCACCAGAAGCTCCCCCTCACCAAGACACGTCCTTTTCCCCCGGCATCGACATCATTCGGCCGCCGGAGCACCTCTCCCCGCGAGAGCGCTTCGCCGTCGGCGGTGTTCTCCGCCCCCTGCCGATTTCTGGCCAGTGCCGACCGCCTCCGCCCGTGGTGAGCCCCCTCGCGAGTCCCCCTCGACCTCCTCTTCCCCGTGCGTGCGTTGCCTAGGCCGCTCCCCCACCGGAACGCCGTCGAGCAGAGGCACCAGAGCCGTCGGCCGCCATGGGCAGGGAGCTCCGAGCTTTTTGCTCAAAGGCCCCTAAGAAATCCCTCAATTGCTTCGATCCTTTTGTGTCCTGCGTGTTTTGCAGAAAACCCCCTGGATAGATCGATTCCTAGTTATTATTCGATTAGATGCTCTCACATATTTTTATTACTTAAACTTAAATGTTTAATTATATAAATTCTACATAAACATTTATAAATAAAATATAATTAGTTTATTCCCGGCTTTTACAAATTCAAATAAAATTTGAATTAATACCAACATAAAGATGTTTCTCTGGAATATCTTTTACATTATTTATTCAATTAAAATTTATCAAGCATATATTCCTTTATTTTCTTTATAATCCAAATCATCCGATAGTTGTATCTTTTCAACCGTAGCTCCGTTTTCAGCGATTCTTGCGCTCACGTGACCGTAGCCTCAAGGCCTATCCTTTAGTGCGCTCTTTTAAAGCTTTTATTTTGATTGGTGTACTGTTCTTAGTTGTATATTGTTTGCTTGCTTGTTTAGCTCCATGTTGTGCTCGATGATTGCTTCGAGTAGAGGAACGTCATCGAGAGATTTCAAGCAGAAGAGCCTGAAGATCAAGATTTGAAGACTATGAGTAATTATAATGGATTTGAGGCAAGTTATAACACAGACAATCCTTGCTACCTAAACACACCCCTTACAATTATTTAATTTCATATGGATGTGTCTAATTTACTGTCCCATTAAGGTTGTACCTAGTTTTGTATATCATGT
>OAMR01000370.1:104286-155530 GCA_900205405.1 Echinochloa crus-galli | reverse complement strand
ACGCCGCGCACTGTGGTCGACGGCAACCACCATGCCGACCCCTGTGCTGCCAACTCCCGTCCTTCTTCACGTGCCACGCCCTCGAATCAACCAGCGATGGGCAGCTGGACACGGATTACGGCAACGACACCCCTCGAGACCACTCCCGGACAAGCACAGGGACGGCCACGACACCCGCAGAAGCCGGGACTCGCCATAAATCTCCTGCCAGGATCAAGGACGATCGCACGCCCGACGCCATGCTCTCCAGTGCGTCTCCCTGTAGCACACGTCACGCTTGTACTTGTAAACCCCTCCCCCTCCTTTCTCTCCTTGACCTATAAAAGGAGGTAGGAGGAGAAAGAATACGGACAACGAACAATCGCACACATCGCCTCACACGATATTGGCACTCATCCTCAGGGACTTGGAGACTCCTTCTCCTCTCCCGCCTTGCTTGTAGCCCCCCACTTCAAGCACTCCGGTGCAAGATAGTGCAGCGCCCCGAGCGCACTCTGCTGGACGTACGACCTCACGGTCGGAACCAGGATAAACCCTTGTCTCATTGTGCTAGCTCTTGCATCAACCGTCAGGGGACGGGACACAGCGCATTCTGTGTGGCGCTGGGGGTCGCCCGACCGATCCCAGCACCGACAGTGGCACGCCAGGTAGGGGGCTAGCGCTGTGATCAACCCACTTCACCCGGACAGTTCCCTTGACGGCAAGCCAAGCCCAGGCCATGTCGCCACGATCCGCCCCGGGGTCCCCCGGCCTGCTTCCGCGCGGGTACCGGATCACGTTTGGGAGCCTGGAGTTCGAAGCGACCGGTGAGGGCTTCCTCATGCGGCTCGCCTCCAGGACGCCCGACATGATGATCATTACCCCGACACCGCCAACGCCGTCCCAGCTCAGGAGACGTCGAAAACTGCTCGAGCTGCAGATTCGCGTGGAGCGGCGCGTTGCCCCACGCATCGTCCTCCCTGATTGGGACGCACACCTGCTGCTCCGGCCCGCTGCCACATTACAGGGGGGCGGACCCCCGCCGGCGGCTCCCGCGGAGGGAGTGCGCTGGGAAAATATGGCCGGGCCGGTGCAGCTCCCGTACGGGATAAGCAACGCGGCCGCAAGCTACTCCGTGGCAATCAGCGCCAACCTGAACGCGCACGAGGATTCGCCGGGTCATCAGCTGGGTTCGATCCACGACCTCAACATTTCCTCGCCCGACGGGTCCCAGCCCGAGTCGGATGACGGGGAAAGTGTGCGCGGCCAGGAGCACCCGGACCTGGACTACTCCGGGCTGCGCGACCGCGAAGGCCTTACCTCCTTCCAGGCCGTCGCGGACTTCTGCCTCACCTGTTCTGACGATTCCAGCAAAGGGGAATACGACCCCACGCGGGAATGCTTCGTCCTCGACGGCGAAGTAGAGTCCGTGGGAGAAGACGAAGAAACGCGCAACGAAGCCGGACACGACGAACAGCCACCAGCGCCCGCCGAGCCAGCGGGCGAAGTCGCACTCGCGCAGGCACAGCTCGCGCAGGTACGAGAGCTGGAAGCCAGGATCCAGCAGGAGCGCCAGTAGGTACAGGAGCTGCGTGCAGCCCTGGAAGCCCGGCAGCCCGAGCGCGGCGAACGTGCGCACGACTATCTCCTGGCTTGCCAGTTGGGCGGGGCCACCGATGATGCCATGATCATCCGCAACCTTCCGCTTCATCTCGCGGACTCGGCGCGGACATGGCTCGAACACCTACCCATGAACCAGATCCACGACTGGGACGACCTGGTCAGGATGTTCGTGGGTAACTTCCAGGGCATATACGTGCGCCCCGGAAACTCCTGGGACCCGCGCGGGTGCCGGCAGGCGTCCGACGAGCCGCTGAGGGACTTCATCCGCCGCTTCTCCAAGCGCTGCACCGAGCTCCCGAGCGTGGGTGACTCCGAAATCATCCACGCCTTCCTCGAAGGCACGACCTGTCGAGAGCTTGTGCGCGAGCTGGGGCGAAACCATCCCACCAGTGTCAACGCTCTGTTCGATATCGCCACCAACTTCGCCTCTGGAGAGGAGGCTGTCGGGGCAATCTTCGACGGCAAGACCAAGGGGAAGCGCGCGGAGGAGCTGCCCGCGGAGGGCAGCAAACCCAAGGCAAAGGCAAAGAAGCAGAAGTGAGGCGGTAAGGGCAAGAAGCCTCGGCAAGCCGCGCAGCAGCAGCAGCAGGGCGAGGACTCTGACGATGCCCTCATGGTCGAGCGAGGCCGCAATGGCCCTCGAGGCCCTCCTTAGGGGGGAGGCCTGTTCAACGAAATACTGAAGAAGCCATGCCCGTACCATAAGGGCCCTGTCACCCACACCCTCGAACAGTGTGGGATGATCAAGGGTTACTTCAGGCGCACCTCCGCGAAGGAGGACGGCCCGAAGAAGGATACGGGTGATGGCGGCAACGACGAGTTTCCCTACGTGGAGAATGTCTTCTTCATCGTAGGGGGGCCCACGACGAACGCAACATCCCGAGAGCAGAGGTGTGAACGCCGAGAGGTCTTCTCCGTTCACCCCGCGACGCCAACCTACCTCGCCTGGTCGGACGAGACCATCTCCTTCGGCCGCGAGGATCACCCGGACTATGTCCCAAATCCGGGGCGATATCCGCTTGTCGTCGACCCCATCATCGGCAACACGCGATTCTCCAAGGTGCTGATGGACGGGGGCAGCAGCCTCAACATCCTATACGCCCACACCTTAGAGCTCGTGGGCATCGGCACGAACCAGCTTGGCGTACAAGTCCGCGATGCACGCGGTCTTGTCTGCCGCCTCCTGCCGCAGAAGCTGCACGAAGAGCCATCAAGGATAAGACACAAACTAAAAACAATCACGAAGTGCTAAGATGAGTGTGGGGATACCTCGAAGAGTTCCAGCGCCTGCCTGGAATGGAGATCGGCGGCAGCGCCGTTCCACGGCATCGCGCCGGGAAAACGGGTCCAACCCCTCGGGCAGATCGACCTGCCCGTTTGCTTCGGCATTCCCGACAACTTTCGGAGGGAGACCCTCACCTTCGAGGTGGTGGGATTCCCAGGTGCTCGTTCTCCTCCGCCATGCCCTGCCAGACCCGGGCAGAGACGCCAGGCTCCTCCGGCCATGCGCTCGGGCCGCGACGACCCTGAAGCAGCGCCACCTCGGTCGCATCCCACTCAGCCGCTCCCCTGGCGACGTCGAGTGCGTCGAGGGTGCGGAAGCGCTCGCCTACAGCGAGACCCTGGTGGCGGACTTGGAGAAGATGGCGAACGAGGCCGCCGACTCCGCCAAAAGGCACACAGGCACCTTTGAGGCTGCAGAGCACACCAAGGCGGTGCCCCTCGACCCCAATGCCCCCGAGGGCAAGGCGTTGAGGGTCAGCACCACCCTCGACCCCAAATAGGAAGCAGTGCTCGTCGAATTTCTCCGCGCCAACGCCGACATTTTCGCGTGGAGACCCTCGGACATGCCGGGGATCCCGAGGGAGGTCGCCGAGCACAGCCTCGACATCAAGCCACACTCCAAGCCGGTGGTACAGCGACTGCGGCAGTTTGACGAAGAAAAGCGCCGCGCCATCGGGGAGGAGGTGCACAAACTCCTGCAAGCCGGATTCATCAAAGAGGTATTTCACCCAGCCTGGCTTGCAAATCTTGTTCTAGTTAAAAAGAAAAACGGAAAATGGCACATGTGCGTAGATTATACCGGTTTAAACAAAGCATGCCCTAAGGTTCCATTTCCTCTGCCTAGAATAGATCAAATAATAGACTCCACCGCTGGATGTGAATTGCTATGCTTTCTTGATGCTTATTCCGGTTATCATCAAATCAAGATGAAAGAGTCCGACCAGCTCGCGACTTCTTTCATCACCCCGTTTGGCATATTTTGCTACGTCACTATGCCGTTCGGCCTCCGAAACGCTGGAGCTACATACCAGCGATGTATGCAACACGTTTTCGGAAGCCACATCGGGCGAACCGTTGAGGCATATGTTGACGATATCGTTGTTAAGACCAGAAAGGCAAGCGATCTGGTTAACGATTTGCAGTGAGGTGCTGACCGAGACCAAGGCGCGGTACCCACAGATTCAGAAGCTAATCTACGCTGTAGTGCTCGCGCGACGAAAGCTGCGACACTACTTCGAGGCCCACCCGGTCACCGTGGTCTCATCTTTCCCTTTGGGGGAGATAGTCCGCAACCCGGACGTCTCGGGTAGAATAGCGAAGTGGTCGATGGAGCTCGTAGGAGAACCTCTCTCCTACGCACCGCGAAAAGCGATAAAGTCGCAAGCCTTAGCGGATTTCGTCGCTGAATGGACCGACGTCCAACTTCCAACGCTCCAGATCCAAGCCGAATGCTGGACCATGTACTTCGACGGCTCGGTGATGAAAACTGGGGCCGGCGCAGGCCTCCTCTTCATCTCACCCCTCGGAGAGCATATCCTGTATGTGGTTCGCTTGCACTTCCCGGCGTCGAACAACATGGCGGAGTACGAAGCCCTCCTCGCCGGGCTCCGCATCGCCACCGACCTCGGCGCCAAGCGCCTCGACGTCCGGGGAGATTCTCAGTTGGTCATCGACCAAGTGATGAAGAACGCAAGCTGCCACGACGAAAAGATGGAGGCGTATTGCAACGAGGTTCGCCGTCTCGAGGACAAATTCTATGGCCTTGAGCTGAACCATATCGTGTGCAAATACAACGAGGAAGCAGATCAGCTGGCCAAGATCGCGTCAGAGCGAATCACCGTTCCTCTGAACATCTTCGCCCGTGACCTCGACCAGCCCTCCGTCAACCTTGAACCAAAGGCCGCAGCCCTCAGGACGCCCTCGGGGGCTACGGGGCCCTCAAGACGCCCTCGGGGGTTGAGGGGGTCGTGCCCATGGAAGAGGACCCCTCGAAAGAGGGGCTCGAAGCCCTCGACGCTGAAATTTCTTCGGCCGAGGCCATGGAAATCGATGTGGACACACAACCGCAAGACTGGCGCAGCCCGTACCTTGCGTGGATCGATCGCGGGGAGCTGCCCTCGGACCGGACCGAGGGGCGCCGCATCGCCAGAAGGGCCAAGACCTTTGTCTCGGTCGGCGGTGAACTATATAAATGCAGCGCCTCAGGAATTTTGCAGCGATGCATCCCCATCCCCGAGGGAAAGCAGTTGATCCGTGACATCCACGCCGGGGTGTGCGGACACCACGCGGCGCCGCGTACCCTCGTGGGTAACGCGTTCCGGCAAGGCTTTTACTGGCCTACCGCCGTAGCCGACGCGAACGAAGTCGTGCGGACCTACGAAGGGTGCCAATTTTACGCACGAAAGACGCATCTCCCGGCGCACGCCCTACAGACCATCCCTGTTACATGGCCTTTCGAGGTCTGGGGGTTGGCTCTCGTGGGGCCTTTCCGCCCAGCGCCCGGGGGCTTCACCCACTTGCTGGTGGCCATCGACAAGTTCTCGAAGTGGATCGAGGTCCGAGCCATCACCAGCATCAGATCTGAGCAAGCCGTGCTGTTTTTCACCGACATCATCCACCGATTTGGGGTACCCAACTCGATCATCACCGACAACGGCACCCAGTTCACCGGCAAGAAGTTCTTGGAGTTCTGCGACGACCATCACATTCGCGATGATTGGTCGGCCGTAGCGCACCCACAAATGAACGGCCAAGTAGAACGTGCCAACGGCATGATACTACAAGGCCTGAAGCCGAGAATCTTCAACAAGCTAAACAAGTTTGGCCGGAAGTGGGTTGCTGAGCTGCCATCGGTTATCTGGAGTCTCAGGACAACCCCAAGCAGGGCCACAGGTTTCAGCCCGTTCTTCCTCGTCTACGGCGCCGAAGCCGTCCTCCCAGCGGACTTGGAATACGGGTCTCCGAGGCTCAAGGCCTACCAAGAGGAGCAAAACCAGCGGAATTGCGAGAATTTGCTGGACCAGGTGGATGAGGCTCGCGACGTAGCGTTGCTTCACTCGGCACGCTACCAGCAATCACTCTGACAGTATCAAGCTCGGAAGGTGCGGCGTCGGGACCTCCACAAAGGGGACCTGGTGCTGAGGTTGCGCCAAGACAATCGAGGGTGCCACAAGCTCACCCCGCCATGGGAAGGACCATTCATCGTTGCCAAAGTCCTCAAGCCTGGCACTTACAAGCTGGCGAACGAGAAGGGCGAGGTCTTCACCAACGCCTGGAACATCCAACAGCTACGTCGCTTCTATCCCTAAATCTCATAGTATTTGTTGTAAATACTTCATGTTCTTAGTTAACAACGATGAAAAGTTTGCGAAAAACATAAAAACATTGTTACTAACAGCATGAATAAGGGGGACTTGGCTATATTCTCGACCTAGTCTTGATAAAGCCAAGCACCCCTCGGGGGCTGCAGGGGGTTTACCCCCCTAATCGTCCCAATTTTTTCAAAAATTGTGCTAAAAACTCGAGACGCTTAGGAAGATGCGGGGCGTGAGCTAACTAAAGCTGGAGCCGGCCGAGCCGTGAGACCGCCTACGCCCTCGAAGGGATACGGCATCTCCCTCTCCACTCCACGCCTTAAGTACTCGCGGATTCGAAATACCCGACCGAAATCTTTCCAAGCCAAGAGTAGCACAATAGAACAATCGAACAAGTTCGAAACGCACAATCGACATTTTATCTTAGTTTATGTACAGAGCTAGTCTCCTAAAAACTAAGATACATCTAGATACTAAGCCTGAACCCTTCAGGCTCCACCTTCCTGCGGGGGCGCGGTGGCCTCGACGGCAACGGTCGAGGGAACCGATGCAAGCGCCCCAGGACCATCGTCATCGCGGCACACCGAGGCGATGTCCTCCTCAAGGGACGCCACGGCGTCGGCCTCAGGACCAACCTTGGCTTCGGTGGCGGTCGCAGCCTTAGGCCCAACGTCGGCGCGCGCATCTTCATCCTCCTCGGGGAAAAGATCGCGCCCGAACTTTGCGACATGCGCCGTGGCGGCATCCTCGGCGCCGTCATCAGCCTCGTCGAGGGCAGCAAGGGCGGCGTCGTCGTCCAGGTCTGCGTCGATGAAGTAACCGCGTGCCACCGCCGCGAGGTCGATGTCGTAATGCGTCGACACCACGCGAGTGCCTTCTTCACTCCAAGGTGAAGCGCTCTCGAGGCGCTCCGCCACGCAGCTCTTCAGAGACCTCAGGCGGCTGGGCAACGACGACCCCGACTGCACGTCGACGCACTGGACGTCCCGGCACGCCGCATCGGCGGCGACCTTCAGCGCCTCGAGCTCCCCCTGGGCCTCGGAGTAGGCGGCCTGAACAGCCATCACCTCATCCGCCTTCTCCGCCTCGGCCCTCCGCAGCCCTGACAAAGCTCAAGCACGTCAAGACGAACTCCAACACAGAAAGCCAGGAAAGCGTAAAGCCATACCGTCCACCAAGGCCCTGGCCTCGGTAAGCGCTGTGCGCTCTTGCTGGAGCAGGCCCTCCGCGGTCGCCAGCGCACCCTCCTTCTCTCGAAGCGCGCGGCCAGCTGCTCGGCCTCCTGGGCCTTTTGCCCTGCCCGGGCCGCCGCCTCCGCGAGCTGGGACTGCGCGGCCTCGCGCGCCTTGCGCTCGAGCTCGAGCCGCTCCAACGCCGCGGCCGAGGCTCGGGCCTCCCGCTCCGCCGGCCTCTCTCAGCGTCGCGCTCCGCTCCGCGCGAGCCTTGGCTTCTTCGTGTGCGCGGGCGGCCGTCTCCGCCTCCCTCACCCGGACGGTGAGCTGGGTCACTTCCGTGCCCAGGTCCGCGTTCGCCTGGCGGAACCGGCGAAGATCGGCGTACAAGCCCGCGATGCACGCGGTCTTGTCTCCGCCTCTTGCCGCAGAAGCTGCACGAAGAGCCATCAGGAATAAGACACAGACTAAAAACAATCTCGAAGTGCTGGATGAGCGGGGATACCTCGAAGAGCTCCAGCGCCTGCCTGGAATGGAGATCGGCGGCGGCTGAGATGGCCCGCTCCAGGTCCGTCCCGACCCGTTCGGCCTGAGCCCACAGCTCGTTCTCCTCCGCCATGCTCTGCCAGACCCGGGCGGAGACGCCAGGCTCCTCCGGCCACGCGCTCGGGCCGCGACGACCCTGAAGCAGCGCCACCTCGGCCGCATCCCACTCAGCCGCTCCCCGGCCACGGGCATCTGCGGCGGCCCCTGAGACAAGAAGCGCGCCGCCGACCTCGGCCGCAGCACCCCAGCGGGGGAACGCGCCCGCCATCGCCACCCTGGGCCACGCCTTGTGCGCGACCCAAAGCCGGCAGGATGACCGTGCCGCCGACCGGCACGACCGCCTCCTGCCTCCTCCTAGTAGGGCCGCGGTGGCGTGGCCCCCTGCTCGCCCGCTTCCGTCGCCGGGGCGCCGTGCCCCGGCTCCACCTCAACCACCGGGGCGTCCTGCCCCGGCTCCGCCACCAGGGGCGTCCTCTCCCGCTCCTCCTCCGCCGACCGGGAATCTCGCGCCCCCGGCGCCGGCTCCACCGGCGTCACTGCGGACGTCGCTGCGGGACGCGGAGTCCCGCACGAACGCGATCCCCCGGCGTGAGGGGAATCCGACGCCCAAACCTTCAACGCCTTCTTAGGCGCGAGGCCGGGGTCGGCCTTGGCGGCACCCCGCGTGCTGAATCAAAAAGGAAAGAGCGGAAATCACGAAACAAAAAACCAAACAAGGATGGAAAGCTACGAAAAAGTTCGAGGCAGAACTTACCAGACGCAACCCTGCAGCACCTGCAGCTTCCGCTTCGAGCCGCCCGTTGAGGGAGCCCTCCTCGAACCCGGGGACCCCCTCAAACCGCTCAGGGGCTGCAAACCCCCCGAGACGCCCGCCTCGGGCAGCGGCGCGGCCATCTCTTCCCCCTCACCGGCAGGCGGAACCCCGCCGGCATCGATCTCCTCCTCATCCTCCCCCTCGCTGGGAGGGTCCGGGGAGTCCTCGGGGGACGACGGCGGGGCCCCGCCGTCCCTCCTCCACCGGCGAAGCGCCGCCTGGTGCGCGTCCCGCCGGGCTTGCCTCCTCCGGCTGCTGTCTCTCTTCGCCTCCTTCGCGTCCCTCTCGCGGACACGGCGGGCGCGGTTCGAAGCGCGCACCTCCGGAGTCTGCGTGAGGGAGCGGTAGAGGCCGCAGTTCACCTCCTGAAATCACGATGAATTGAGGAAGGGAATTCTAAATTAATCGATCCAACAGCCCGGAGAGGGAGAATGATGACTCACCGACAAAACGTGGCCCTCGTCGGGGCGCAGCCGGAACGACCAGAGGTCGCTCGGCATGGTGTCGGGATGCACCGCCGTTCGCACCCTCGTAACGACGTTCTCTTCAAGCAGCGGCTCCGACAACATGCGCGAAGCCGCCAGTGCCGCTGGGTCGGCGCCCTCCATCATCCGGAACAGAGGGAGCTGCCTCTCCATGAGGGGAACCACCCGACGGCGATGACAGTGCGCGAGCACGTGCGCCACGGTCAGGCCCGACCCCTCCAAGGTACGAAGGGCGTCGACGACGGGCGGAGCCTCTTCCGCTGACCTTCGCCGGAAACGCCGTAGCTCCAGGAGTCGGCCTTCTCCGTCAAGACCTTGCCGGTGTACTCCGGCAACCCCAGGCCGTCGTTGCGCAGGTAAAACCATCCCTTGGCCCAGCCGCTGTTGTTGGTAGTCATCCTGCAGGCCGGGTACAGGTGCTTCCTGGACTCGACCGGCGCGAGCGTAAGACCGCCGGCACATGAAGAACGGCGCACCCCCCTCCCGGCGCCGGACGTGCTGAGCTCGGCGCGAAAGAGGTGGACCACGCCTCGCGGCCGGAGCTGGCCCTGTGCCTCCAGCAGCCTGGCCGACTCCTCAGCGCCTTGCGCTCAGCTCGAGCCGCTCCAACGCCGCGGCGAGGCTCGGGCCTCCCGCTCCGCCGTGCCTCTCTCGCGTCGCGCTCCCGCTCCGCGCAGCCTTGGCTTCTTCGTGTGCGCGGGCGGCCGTCTCCGCCTCCCTCACCCGGACGGTGAGCTGGGTCACTTCCGTGCCCAGGTCCGCGTTCGCCTGGCGGAACCGGCGAAGATCGGCGTACAAGTCCGCGATGCACGCGGTCTTGTCTGCCGCCTCCTGCCGCAGAAGCTGCACGAAGAGCCATCAGATAAGACACAGACTAAAAACAATCTCGAAGTGCTGGGATGAGCGCGGGGATACCTCGAAGAGCTCCAGCGCCTGCCTGGAATGGAGATCGGCGGCGGCTGAGATGGCCCGCTCCAGGTCCGTCCCGACCCGTTCGGCCTGAGCCCACAGCTCGTTCTCCTCCGCCATGCCCTGCCAGACCCGGGCGGAGACGCCAGGCTCCTCCGGCCACGCGCTCGGGCCGCGACGACCCTGAAGCAGCGCCACCGGCCGCATCCCACTCAGCCGCTCCCTGGCCACGGGCATCTGCGGCGGCCCCTGAGACAAGAAGCGCGCCGCCGACACCTCGGCCGCAGACACCCCAGCGGGGGAACGCGCCCGCCATCACCACCCTGGGCCACGCCTTGTGCGCGACCCAAAGCCGGCAGGACGACCGTGCCGCCGACCGGCACGACCGCCTCCTGCCTCCCTCCAGTAGGGGCCGCGGCGGTGGCGTGGCCTCCCTGCTCGCCCGCTTCCGTCGCCGGGCGCCGTGCCCCGGCTCCACCTCAACCACCGGGGCGTCCTGCCCGGCTCCGCCACCAGGGGGTCCTCTCCCGCTCCTCCTCCGCCGACCCGGAACTCGCGCCCCCGGCGCCGCTCCACCGGCGTCGCTGCGGACATCGCTGCGGGACGCGGAGTCCCGCGCGAACGCGATCCCCCGTGAGGGGAATCGACCCCACACCTTCAACGCCTTCTTAGGCGCGAGGTTGGGGCGGCCTTGGCGGCACCCCGCGTGCTAAATCAAAAAGAAAGAGCGGAAATCACGAAACGAAAAACCAAACAAGGATGGAAAGCTACGAAAAAGTTCGAGGCAGAACTTACCGGATGCAATCCTGCAGCACCTGCAGCTTCCGCTTCGAGCCGCCCGTTGAGGGAGCCCTCCTCGAACTCGAGGACCCCCTCAAACGCTCGGGGCTGCGAACCCCCGAGCCCTCGGCACTCAATCCGCTGCGGCGCGGCGCGCCCGCAGCAGAGGAGAAAGTCGCTCGCGCCGCGGCGCCGCGGGTCGAGCAGGCGCGACCGCCGTCCGCGCCCCACCGCGCAATATCGCCCGGGGCCACCACGCCCGCCCGGGCAGCCGCGGCCATCTCCTCCTCCTCACCGGCGGGCGGAACCCGCCGGCATCGATCTCCTCCTCATCCTCTCCCTCGCTGGGAGGGTCCGGGGAGTCCTCGGGGGACGACGGCGGCGCCCCGCCGTCCCTCCTCCACCGGCGAAGCGCCGCCTGGTGCGCGTCCCGCCGGGCTTGCCTCCTCCGGCTGCTGGCTCTCTTCGCCTCCTTCGCGTCCCTCTCGCGGTCACGGCGAGCGCAGTTCGAAGCGCGCACCTCCGGAGTCGGCGCGAGGGAGCGGTAGAGGCCGCAGTTCACCTCCTGAAATCACGATGAATTGAGGAAGGGAATTCTAAATTAATCAATCCACAGCCCGGAGAGGGGAATGACGACTCACCGACAAAACATGGCCCTCGTCGGGGCGCAGCCGGAACGACCGGAGGTCGCTCGGCATGGTGTCGGGATGCACCGCCGTTCGCACCCTCGTAACGACGTACTCTTCAAGCAGCGGCTCCGACAACATGCGCGAAGCCGCCAGTGCCGCCGGGTCGGCGCCCCCGTCATCCGGAACAGAGGGAGCTGCCTCTCCATGAGGGGAACCACCCGGCGGCGATGACAGTGCGCGAGCACGTGCGCCACGGTCAGGCCCGACCCCTCCAAGGTACGAAGGGCGTCGACGACGGGCGGAGCCTCTTCCGCTGACCTTCGCCGGAAACGCCGTAGCTCCAGGAGTCGGCCTTCTCCGTCAAGACCTTGCCGGTGTACTCCGGCAACCCCAGGCCGTCGTTGCGCAGGTAAAACCATCCCTTGGCCCAGCCGCTGTTGTTGGTGTCATCCTGCAGGCCGGGTACAGGTGCTTCCTGGACTCGACCGGCGCGAGCGTAAGACCGCCGGCACACGAAGAACGGCGCACCCCCTCCCCGCGCCGGACGTGCTGAGCTCGGCGCGGAAGAGGTGGACCCACAGGTCCCAGTGCGCCTCGATCCCCAGCACAGCCTCGCAGACGCCGACGAAGGCCGCCGCCTGCGAGATGGCGTTGGGGGAGAAGTTGTGGAGCTCCACGCCAGTAGTGCCCCGCATGAACTGGCTGGCGGGCGCGTTGAAGCCCCGCTCGTGGAAGCGGATGAAGCTCACCACGTACCCCGCCGGCGGGTTCGGCACCCTGGCCACCAGCGCCGGGACGATCCACGCCGGCCGCGCCGAATCGCCCCGAGGCGAAAGCTGCCCGCCGTTCACCAGGCCCTCCAGGAGGTGCTCGGTAGCAGTGGACGGGGTCCACTCGGTGACGCCTTCGATGATCACCATGGCGAACGGCGGAGCAGGGAGCACGGAGCAAAGACGACGAAGGCGAGAAGGACAAACAGAGTGCGACTAGCGGGCTCGGAAGCAAGCGAAAGGCAGAGACGAGAGCTGGTGCGAGGAATGGCGAAGGTAAGAAATCCCCTTCCTCCCCCGCTTTCCTTTTATAAGGGAGCAGGCTCGTCCCTGCCGCGACACGCCAACCCACTGGCAATGGGCCGAGCGCACGCGTAACGCGTCGCTGACAACCGGGGACCCCCCTCCCCTTTTTTCCCGCAGAACGGCACGCGTGAGCGGCGGCATTTACTGCGGCGCGGTAAAACGAGACGACGCGGCAGCGGCGCCTGACCGCCCATCGCTTCGCCTCTCCCCGGCGCATGCCAACTCCGCCTAAAAAGGCGCGCCCACTACGCCCATCTCGCCCACTCCGCGCTACATCAGCCGCGACTGCGCCCGCCAGCTGTCGTGCGCAGACCCGTAAACCGAAACGTCAAACCACCCTACCGTTGGGTTCCTTCCAAGGTAAGGCGACGACGTCCCTCCACCCTGAGGCGCAGGGTGCTACTAATCAGGGGCTCGAAGCCCGGGCCTCGAAAAGGTTCGACGGGCGCCCCAGATTAAGCGATGTGAAGGCTGCCGGTCACGCTCGGCCAACCCTCGAGCCCGCTGCTCGAGGACGACCCGCAGCTTTCGCAAGGCCCTACTGATCAGGAGTACGAAGCTTGGCCCGCGAAAGGGTTCGACAGGCGCTCCAGATCAACAGAGTCCGGGACAATTCGGGCGTGTTCAACGGACTTTACCCCGAACGCGAAGTTTGGGGACGCCCCTATTGTGTTCAAGGCCGGACAAAGGCAGCTAGTGGGGGGATCCCAACGAGTGAGAGCTTTCGCGCCCTCGATCACTGCGAAAGGGACCGAGCCCCACCTAGCAAACCTTTGCAAGCGCTAGATGGACGTGTCTCCGGACCACGAGCCGACCCCTAGCGAACGGGGCACGGACGTCCACTCACTACCCGCTAACAGCTCACCGAGGTATCCGTGTACGCTGCCCGATTCGAGGGTTGCACGAATGACCTCACCCCTCTCCCCCGCGAATGGTAAGCGAGGGTCGCAACTCAAAGACAAGAAGCCCCTCCGATCGCCTCCGCTCGGGCCAGGAGCTCGGGGGCTCCTTGCAGCATGTCCTCCTCCTCTTATGTGCAAAACACGTCGAAGCCGTGCAAGGTCCGCTCCCCGAATTCCGTATAACTCGGTCTCACCCCCACCACGTCGAAAAGGGGAACGACCGACACAACCCTCGAAAGACGAAGCCCTTGCACGAATGAATTCACTCCTCCAAGGGCTCGGGGGCTACACCCGCGGGTGCGCTCGCGCGCCCCCACGGAAGAACGTGCATAATCAGAAAGGAACAAGTCCCCACATAAGGCCCGGGAACGACCCTGCGAAACCATCAGCCTCTGCCCGACTGAACCTCAGTCCGCCAGAGACTCGGGGGCTACTGTCGGGGACAAACCCAGGGGGTCCCCTAATCATCGGGGTAATCACCCTCAAAAAACGATATACCACGAAAGGACGAATCACCGGCAGCCCGGAAGGGCCGCCAAGGCAGCTCGGCCCATCACAGCCCAAGAACGGCCGTCCGAGCTCGCCTGTCGAGGGGACCCGCCCTCGAGCGGGCGAGCCGACTCCGCCTCGCTCGAGGCCAACCCTCTACTCAACGCGGCGCACTCCGGCGCCCCGCCCGACAATGGCATTTAATGCCCGCCCCATCAGGCGGGCGCCAAAGTCAAAAGGCAATCTTTCCCCATGCCGCGCCGCTGACACCAACAGAGCTCACTGTTCCACGTGCTCCGGTCACTGTGCGTCCTCACCGGCGCTGTGCGGACGCACGGGGCACTGCGCAAGGCCCTGTGCAGGCTGGCAGGCGTCATTCCGCACCACTATTCCACTCACTCTCATCCTTTCCCCCCAGGGACACCCCTCGAATGGGCATGGGGAACCCTCGAACAAATATATGAATAGCAGCCGAGTACAGACTTCGATCAGGCGCGACCTGGCGATGACGAACGCCAGGTCAAATCCACCAACTCTCGGCCATCCCCTGGTGAGCCAGGCACGTCACGCACTGTGGTCAACAGCAACCACCATGCCGACCCTTGCTGCCAACTCCCGTCCTTCTTCACCTGCCCCGCCCTCGAAGTCAACCAGCGACGGGCAGCAGAACACGGATTACGGCAACGACACCCCTCGAAACCGCTCCAGGACAAGCACAGGGACGGCCATGACACCCGCAGAAGCCGGAACTCACCATAAATCCTCCGCCAGGGGTGAGGACGATGGCACGCCCGACGCCATGCTCTCCAGTACGTATCCCTGTAGCACATGTCACGCTTGTACTTGTAAACCCCTCCCCCTCCTTTCTCTCCTTGACCTATAAAAGGAGGTAGGAGGAGAAAGAAGACGGACAACGAACAATCGCACACATCACCTCACACGATATTGGCACTCATCCTCAGGGACTTGGAGACTCCTTCTCCTCTCCCGCCTTGCTTGTAGCCCCCCACTGCAAGCACTCCGATGCAAGATAGTGCAGCGCCCCGAGCGCACTCTGCTGGACGTACGACCTCACGATCGGAACCAGGATAAACCCTTGTCTCATTGTGCTAGCTCTTGAATCAACCGTCAGGGGACGGGACACAGCGCATTCTGTGTGGCGCTGGGGATCGCCCGACTGATCCCAGCACCGACACTTGCTAAGTAAATGTTTTACTTACACTTGCCATTATTCAACAAAATCCCGGATGGGTAACAGATGGATCAGTGGTTGAGATAGCTACTGAGTTTTTTGAAGATCTTCCGTACTACTGAGCTGTGGTCAACCAGTCGGTGTTCCTGTGGACTTGAGGCTATACCTGTCGAGAGAGTTAATACATAGACTTCCGCTGTGTTTTGTTTAGGTAAACTCTGATGTAAAATGTTTTATTCGAGCATATATACTCTGATTTTCTATTTTTGTAAGATGTATGTGTTCTGTGGACATCCTGGACACACATATGGCAGCATTCAGGTTTCTGTGTAAATCCGGGTGTGACAACGCAACACCTTTTCATGGTCACACAGTATGATCCACGAATCCTCTGGAGCTAGGACCAGAACCAAAAGAAGCGTCTCGTCGTCACAATTCCAATGCATCCAAGAACGCCTTGTTTGGACGTCGTATGAAGGAGAAATTATAGTTGAAGCGCAGACATGTCGGCTGAAACCGAACCGAAGATGATGTCCAACATGACGACGACTTGTAACTTGGAGACGAGTCTGGCTCATGTATGTGCAACATGGAGATGTCCTCATCATGTATCTGATGCGTTCTCCGGAACGGCAAATCGTTTATACCGATTCGGGATTGTAGGCATAAAATTAAGATCACGATCAAACCTAGCAAAGTCGGCATCCTCAATGTTATGCTCGCGAATGAAATTGTGGAGGACCATACAAGCCACAACTATCATTTTTTGCTTCCACATGGGGTATTTCTTCATCCGGTATAGAATTTCCCACTTCATTTTCAGTAACCCAAAGGATCTCTCAATCACATTGCGAATAGATGAATGTTTGCGATTGAACTTTTCCTTCGGGGTTCTAGGTTCCATACCTCTATGCCACTCAGGCATATCATACCTCTCACTCTTGTACGGAGCTAGATAACCAGGGTGATTAGGATACCCCGCATCGACAACGTAATATTTACCTACAAATGTTATAAAAAAATTATTAAACGCGCCCTTTGGGAATCTATAAATGATACAAAAAATAATTATACTACAAATTAATTACCTTGTGGAGGATGTGGAAATATTTCCTTGTCGACACTCAATGCATTGTATAGCACACTTGTGTCGTGCATAGATCCCGGTTGGCCCGTCGACACATATGTGAATCGCATGTCGAAATCACAAACTGCTAACACATTTTGGGTGGGTATCCCTATCTTCCCAATGTACCTCACTTGCTCATCGGGTGAAAGTGTGACACGGATATGTGTGTCATCAAGTGCTCCAATGCAATCTTTGAAATATGGATAGGCTCGCTTGTCATCCCTAATCCTCTTATGGATCTTATGAAAATTTGGATCTTTTGGTCTAATGAAATCCTTTGCCATGTCCATCAAAGCGAGCAAAACATCTTCAAAATTTCTAAAAATAGTTTCACCCGAGTGCTTGAATCTATTAACAGCTCTACTGATGAACTCATTCCCTCCACAAATGAATAACAGAATACCTAGACTCTCAATAGTTGACATGTGTAGTGATTCTTTCAGCCCGTACCTGTCAACCAATAACCCATGGAGGTCGAAGAAAATTTCTGTGCTCATGCGAAGTTGTCTATGGCATTCTCCTGGAGTGTTGAAAAGCTCCAACATAAACCCCATTCCACTTGTTGTAGACGTCCTTGGAGGGTTTTTAGTAAGATACATGTCAACATATATTAGTGCCATCATAGCACCGCATAAGACCATTCTGAAAAAATCCTCAACCTCATCATCATCATCGCTACATATCTGCAAGTATTTGTTCAGAAAACATAGATAAATAATTTGTCAACAAGACATAGATAAATAATTGTCCACAAGACACACACATAGATAATTTGTCCACAAGACACACACATAGATAATTTGTCCAAAAGACACACACATATATAATTTGTCCACAAGACACACACATAGATAATTTGTCCACAAGACATAGATAAATGACACTAGACTGATCATTTTCCGAACATCATGTCAAACTTCCTCTTTAGCCAATTGAACCTAGCCTCCTTGGTGGGCATAGTCATAAACATTTGCATGTGTTCTTTCTTCACAAACAACTCAGTTGCCACAAAGTGCTCATCACTCCCAAGATCAGCCCCACATGCAATGACATGATCCATGACTTCTTCAATAGTGATCCCTCCTAGCCTAGAAGACACAAAAGCCTGAGCACTCTCTGATACTTTGAAATATTTTCCTGTATAACAAGTCCAGTGCTAGTCTTATGCTTCTTGTTAGGTTTTTCAAGAATAATGTGAGCCTTTCTCTTAGGTTTGTTGATAGGTGTAGGAGAGACATCCAAAATATCTTCACCAATATCTTGACCATTATTATCCTCACCATTCTCCTCACCATTCTCCAAATCAATATGAGGGGAGGGATCTGCACTAGGTGGTATGATCGGGTTGGAAGACATAGGATTCCAATGATCTGTCTCTTCATTAATGATGCTCCCAAACATCACCTTCATATCATCTTCATTTTGGAGAGGCCTATTCTTAAATTTCCCAACACCAGGTATCTCCTACATATTTAGGCTAAAGTAAGCAATTGCATTATATTAAAAAAATTGAAAGAAAAGCAAATATTAGATGCTCACATTTTTTATTTTTTTCCACCACTCGGCATCCATGTTGATAGTTCCATTGTCCCAATTCCAACCGAGACCAGATTGTTTCCTCATCAACTTTCTCCAAACAGTCAAATCATTCTTCAACTTGCCCCATTTGTTCTTAAGCTGACTTTTTTTCAACATGATACCGGTACACTGGAAAAACCTCTCAATCACCTCGTTATAGCCCACATTATTCAAGTGTGTGTTCGGTCTATTTCCTTTTCTAACTTGTTCAACAAACAACGAGCAAACAACAGTGGTATGATGATCATTCCAATCAATATAATCCCCCTATGCATGTATTATCAAAAAATAGTTTAAGCATCTAGAAAAAAAATTGTGAACACTGCTAATTGACAACGAATTGTACCTGATCATCATCTCTAGCCCTATTGGCCGACGCAGGACATCTCCTAGACGTAGCAGGTGCTTGAGACGTGTTTAGGCCGATCATAGGACTGCTCTGGCTGGCCGCAGCACTGCCATCGTCGGCCGTAGGCGTCACCCGGACGGCCGCGGCATGCAACCCGGCGACGGCTTGGCCACCATTGCCACCTAGGGTTGCAAACGAGGGCGGGTAAGCCCAACACGGCGCGAAGTTGACGGGGGAATCGGGGGAGGAGGCGGCAGACGGGACATCCCACCCGTTTTTTGGCGAACTCCGGCCGATTTTCAGGCGCCGGCGATCGACAAGGGGAGGCGGCGGCGCTCGCGTCGCGGAAACAGAAGCATCGGGCGCATCGGGGGTCTGGCGGTGTCAGAAAGAAAAGAAAAAAATGAACCGGTATGGGTGTGTAACGGATGGCATTGGTGGGTAATTTCCACCCAACTCCACGAGTTCTTTCAAAACCTGCGTTTGCGGAGTACCCCCTAAGGGACTCCATGGATTTGGTGGAGTTGGAGCTAGATTCATGTTTTTTTGGATCTAGAGTTTTTGGAGTTGGGAGTGTTTGGCTAGAAAAAAACTGGAGTGGAGCTGTTTTTTTGAATCTAGAGTTATTTGGAGCCCTGCCAAACACGCCCTAAGTACTTTGATGGATTTAGTGGAGCAGGTAAAGAGGCGGTCTAAAAATTCGTAGAGGTGCTCAACGTACCATGAAAATTTTAGAGTGGAGATGAAAACGTGGAATGGAGTAGTCCTAACTCCTAAACGTATGCTACTATATGACCCAAAAAACATATACTACTATATTGCAAGCACTAAATATAAACTAACCCTTGTGGATGTATTGTCTTGAGTAAAATGTACCAGAGGTCCATCAATTTATAAGGGGTATCAATTAGGTCCGTAAACTCTGAAAGTATATTTTTTCATAAACTTATAATTTGTGTTAGTTAGGTTCACAAACTATGAAAACTTAGGTCCACAAACTTTGAAAGTGCATTTTTAGGTCCATAATCTTGTAATTTGTCACTTAGGTCCACAAACACCGAAAGTGCATTTTTAAGTTAACAAACTCCATGAGTTCCTTCCTTGTTTTGTCCACGAGCGTCATCCGGCCATGGACGTTCTCACAAAGGTTTATCTCCTTCATTTTTGTTGTCCATGAACAACTGACCCCTCACTAAGAACCACTCTGAGTTGACTACAGTTCAGCACTCTCATGAGCTTCTTTGTCGCGACGCTTGGTGCCACCATGCTCAGACAGTTGTTGAGCTACTCTATGACCTTCTCCACCATACCCAAGCCATCACTCCTCTCCTCCACCTGTATTACGAGCTTCAGTCATACGTGGACCTCAGCTTCAAAAGTCTCCAGTTATAGTATATGACCCTCCTTTGCACCGCAATCATGTCAATAACCTCAAAAATAAGTCCCTCATCTCCTCCCCTCCCTCCCTATGCCCTTAGAATCGAAATTGGGGCTCGTATTTCACCATTCTAGGCGAACTCTAGTGACACACGTGCACCATAAAGATTCACGTTGGTATCATATTATAGCATGAAGGCTAGATTGAGGGGTATGTACCTAAGTGACACAAATTATAAATTATAAGTTTATGGATCCAAAAATTCACTTTTAAAGTCTGTGGATCTAAGTGACACAAATTACAACTTTATAGACCTAGAAATGCACTTTTAAAGTTTATGGATCCAAGTGACACCTGCTTACAAGTTAGTGCAGTGCATTTTACTCTATTGGGTGTGATTAGTTCCCCTGAAATTCCAAACTTTTCATCACATCGACATTACATCGAACCATTAAATATAGCAAATGACGCATGCATGAAACACTAAACGTGTGTAAATAAAAAAACTAATTGCATAGTTTTGATATACACGACGAGACAAATCTTTTGAGCCTAGTTAGGTCATGGTAAGACAACGTTTACCACAAACAAACGAAAAGTGCTACAGTGCGCTATAGTATCTGACGTGGTTTTTTCACCAAACTTTTCACGGATTAAACACACCCATCGTCTTTTGCATTACTGCGGCGTACTATGGTGCAAGCATAGCCAACCGCCACGTCATCATGGATGACCATTTAAACTTCGTGAACAAGTTTTAAATTGCACCATGCAGGTGCTAGAAGCATCCTCCATGCTGCAAAGTAGGTATCCCAAGGTAGATTAGATTCCTAGTAATCTCCAGATATAACAAAGCAAGTCGTGGCTTGACCCGTGCCTTGATCTGGACGCTAGGCGTGAGTAGACTTCCGTTGTAAAACTGGGTCTTGTTTAGTTCCAAAGTTTGGCATGTTAAATTTGACATTTTACCATTAATACGTCACTGTAGCATTTCATTTGTATTTATGAATAATTGTCCAAACATTGATTAATTAGGCTCAAAATGTTCGTCCCACAAAGTACAACAAAGTTATGCAATTAACTTTTAATTTTATCTATATTTAGTACTCCATACATATACCGATATTTTGATGTGATGAGAATCTTTTTTTACATAGTGAAATTTGAGGCCAAATTTAGAAAACTAAACGGGCACTCCACTCCTACCTAAGGTCTACTGATTGTTATCGAAGGTAGCCAAGCAGAGCTCCCAACTTCGACTTTGGTCTAGATACCAAATTCCATCCCAAAGTTCACTATGCAAAAAGAATATTCCATCACATCAGAATGTCGGCACATGTATGAAGTACAAAATTAGATGAAATCAAAAACTAATTGTACAGTTTTGTTGTACTCTGCGAGACGAACATTTTGAGTTTAATTAATTAATTTTTGGATAATCTTTCACACGTATAAACGAAATGTTACAATGACGCACGCTCTCTAAAGAGCCAAAGTTTGGCTCCCAAACTGAGAACTAAGCAAGGGCTTTGTTCCTGGCAGCATCCAAATCGAAGCTTCCTGTCAGCTGTTCCTTTGACCACCAAGAACAGCGGACAAGTCAGCTGCTTCGCCATCAAGGCAGTGCGCGGCTATAAAAGTTGCGCACTGAAGGCAAGCATTTCCACAGCAGCTCTGAATCCACAGGTGCTGCAGCGTCTTAATTTTCTTATTATCTTCCTTAGCCCCCCAAAGTTGATTGACCAGCCACCACTCGCAATGGACAACGGATCCGTGAAGCAGACCGTCGTTCTGTACCCCGGCGGCGGTGTCGGTCACGTCGGCCCCATGACGCAGCTCGCCAAGGTCTTCCTCGGCCACGGCTACGATGTCACCATGGTGCTCATCGAGCCGCCCATCAAGTCCACCGACTCCGGCGCCGGCTTCATCGAGCGCGTCGCCGCCTCCAACCCGTCCATCACCTTCCACGTCCTCCCGTCGATCCCGCCCCCTGACTTCGCGAGCTCCCGCAAGCACCCTTTCCTCCTGATGATAGAGTTCATGCGCATGTACAACGAGAAGCTCGAGAGCTTCCTCCGCTCCATCCCCCGGGAGCGCTTCCACTCCCTCGTCATCGACATGTTCTGCACCCACGCCATCGACGTGGCCGCGAAGGTGGGCGTCCCTGCCTACACGTTCTTCGCGTCGGGCGCCGGAGTTCTGGCCGTCGTCACCCAGCTCCCGGCGCTGCTCGCCGGTAGGCAAACGGGGCTGAAGGAACTTGGGGACACGCCCCTCGAGTTCCTTGGCGTTCCGCCCATGCCGGCGTCCCATCTATTCAGGGAGATGCTGGAGAACCCGGAGGACAACGAGCTGTGCAAGGCCATGGCGAACGTCTGGAAGCGCAACACGGACACCCAGGGCGTTCTGGTCAACACGTTCTACTCGTTGGAGAGCGGTGCGCTGCAGGCGTTCAGGGATCCCCTGTGCGTCCCCGGCCGGGTCTTGCCCCCAGTTTACTCCGTCGGGCCGCTGGTGGGCAAGGCCGGGGCGGGCAAAGAGGAAGAAGAGAGGCCCGAGTGCCTCGCGTGGCTCGACGCGCAGCCGGAGCGCAGCGTCGTGTACCTCTGCTGGGGGAGCAAGGGCGTGCTACCCAGGGAGCAGATCCTGGAGATTGCCGCTGGCCTGGAGAAGTCTGGGCAACGTTTCCTGTGGGTCGTGCGCACGCCGGCCGGCAGCGACGCCACCGACCCGAAAAGATACTTTGAGCAACGCCCCGAGCCGGACCTCGACGAGCTCCTGCCGGAGGGGTTCTTGGAGCGGACCAAGGGCCGTGGGTTCGTCATCAAGTCGTGGGCGCCGCAGGTGGACGTTCTCGAGCACCCGGCTACCGGCGCTTTCGTCACCCACTGCGGGTGGAACTCGACGCTGGAGGCCATAGCAGCAGGCGTGCCGATGCTGTGCTGGCCGCTGGGCGCGGAGCAGAAGATGAACAAGGTGCTCATGACCGGGGACATGGGCATCGGGGTGGAGATGGAGGGGTACAATACAGGTTTCATCAAGGCCGAGGAGATCGAGGCGAAGGTGAAGCTGGTGTTGGAGTCCGAGGAGGGGAGGGAGCTTTGGGAACGAGCGGCGGTGCTGAAGAAAGAAGCGGCGGAAGCGCTGGTGGACGGTGGCTCATCTCAGGCGGCGTTTCGTCAGTTCTTGTCGGATGTTAATAATCTTTAGCCCGGGAGTGACGATTTTTCAGGCCCTCTTGGTGTTTATGTTTGTTTTCTTGTATACTTTTCCACCTTTTGTCAATTCTAGTGTACTCTTCCAGTTGTCTGATTAACCATTTTGCATACTTTTCTTAAGCAATAGCAAGTAGTGGATTATATGAAACGGTGATGGTCATTGAGTAGCACAGTGCTCGACTATTAAAATCGTGAGCGCCCAGGGCATACTAACAAAAGGCCTTGTTTAGATACCAAATTTCACCCCAAAGTTTACTATACAAAAAGAAGATTCTCATCACATCAAAATGTTGGCACATCCATGGAGTACTAAATGTAGATGAAATAAAAAAACTAAGGCCCCCTTTGGTAGAGCTCTAAAAACAGCTCCAGAAGCAGTTTTTGGTGGAGCTGTACCAAACAGCCGTGACGGTGAATCACTTCTGGGGGCTTGGTTGTGAGAGGTGGAGCTGTTTTGCACATGGCATAGGTGGAGCTGGTGGAGAAAAAAATCAGCTCCTCCACTCCAACTCCAACTCCACCCATGTGGAGCTCTACCAAAGGGGGGGTGTAATCATACAGTTTTATTGTACTCTGCGAGACGAACATTTTGAGCCTAATTAATCAATTTTTGGACAAATTTTCACACGTACAAACGAAATGCTACAGTGTCGCACGCACTCCAAAATACCAAATTTTGCTCCCAAATTTGGGAACTAGATAAGGGCAAAATAATATTTGGCTTACATTTTAGTGACCGCTGACTGCGCAGAATATTTTGTCGTGCGGTAGCGGTACATAAAGTTCGGAAGTATGCCCACTGACTCGATGTTCCGATGGGTCTAAGAGAATGTTGGCAAAATGGAAACTTTGCCAGAATGCCTACTACTGAAGACTCCTGAAAGTAGATCGATGCATTTTACTACTGATGAAGAACGGAAGCGAATTAAATCATGTTTGAAACGATAACCTGTTCGAACTAGTACCATTGGCTCTTTAGAAAAAAAAATATTTCACCAAAGAACAAACGTGTCTCTGAAAGAAAGTATGAAAAACTGAAACAAACCTCGTAGCATAAAAATTAAAGCTGGATTCTATTGCAAAAGTTATATTCATTATTGACAAAAATAATAAATAAAAACTATATCTTCGTTGTTTCAAGCACATGGCATCCCTACTACACGTTAGTTTCGTTCTTCTTCCTTATACAACCATAACTAGAACCGAATTCAATGTGTTTCCTAAAGATCACCTATATACTTAGCTAAATTTCTCAACAGTATCAAAGTTTTTTATTTATTTCTTAAATTAATTATTAAATATATGATGAATATCTATCGGAGACGGGATTTAACGGTTTACTACTCGTACCATTCGTGTGCTTCCCCAAGATGACTGGGCTGTGTACGGCTGAAGCTAGCGCCCATCCATCTGGAAGGTTCGCCTGGACGTGCGTTGGCACATCCAGCTGAAATCGGAGCAGGACATTGCTACGGCCGGCCACCACGATACACCACCGCACATCCGGGATGGCAGGTACGAGTACGCCAGCACTGAACCGCTTTGATCGAGCCTGCTGGGTGCTGGCTGCCTCTCCGCCTCTCCGGCCTATCGGGCGGTCGCCGCGCTGCACGCCGCAGTTGCTCCGCAGATCGCCGCCCCCGCCAAAATCGGTGGAGAATCTGCGGCTTCTGCGTGTGTCGACGAGAAAAATTGGAGTGAGGCTAGCTATAGGGTGTAAAATGATGCAATCATGCACATGCACTAGTATGATACAGTACTTTGGTTCCCCGTGTCAAGGTGTGGGAAGGAAATATTCTGATATGTCTAGAAGAGCAGAGGTCGCGGCAGCCGTCGCTTTTCAGGACGACTGCTGGTGGAGGGTTTTGTCCACAGGCGCGTCGCAAAGTCTTCGTATATACATGTTGATAATTAGGGTAGTCAAAGTTAAAAATCCATGATATATGACATAACTGATCCGAACCGGAGCTGACAAAACCCGGCAATCCTACAGTTCGTGACAAACTGCAGCATAAATCGAAAAGTCAACACTCATGACGCTATACATGGAAACAGGACGACGTGCTTTCGAGAACATCCCCTGTTTTCTAAAAGACTAAATTGCATCCACCATACAACAATTTGACAGGTGGGTACAAATTGATACAACAATATGTAAAATGCTCAATTTAGTATATAAACTTGATAGGTAGGTGCAAATTGGTCCAAAAACTTATAAAATGCTCAAATTGATACAATAACTTGGTAGATTGGTGCAAATTAACCCGACAATTTATAAAAATACTTAATTTAGTATAATAATTTGGCAAATCAGTATATTCACGGTCCAAACTTTACAATGGCAATGTATTAAGCATAGTAGATGGACCTATGAACAATTTATATATTTTTTTATTAGGTTGTTGCTTCTTAATTATGTACAACTTTTTAATCCATTAGTTCAAGTTCAAGAAATTATAAAATAACACCATTTACAATTATCGAAAGACTGAAGTCCATGAGAGAGACTTTATAGCCTTTCTTTTTTTTTCCGCTCTTCTGCTCATGTATTCAACAATTCTATTGAAAGCAAGTTTTTTATGCCCTTTTAGGTCTTTTTCCTTTTCTTAATAAGTATAGGAGGCTTTAAAAATATTTGTGCCAGGTTACTAAAACATACTATTAGTATGTATCATCATATTAGTTTCTATTTTTAGTTGAACAATGCATATAGTCAAATATGTAGCAAATAACATGGGTGAATTCATCAATATCGAATATGAAATTAAATATTCTTAATCACAATTAAATCACTATATCAAAATAATTAATTTGAAGACATAACATTATTTCTTAAAGAAAAAATTCCATTTTACTACCTTCACCTATTTGCTTTGTCCATCTAACCCCTCAACAAAATTTAGGCTCAATTTACTACCCCGAACTATTTGATTTGGTCTAATATACCCCCTAATGAGATTTGTCTTTTTTGTTTCTCCATATACAAGATGAGTTTTTCAGTCAAATTTTGTGAGGAGATAGAAAACATGATGGCTTGTGTTACAAAAATTTATTAAGAGTTTTCATGGTTATTTTCATAGATTAGAAATATTTAATACAAAATTTATGCTAATGATACAAAATTGGATGCAAAGAAATCATGAAGAATTCCATATATATATTTTTCCAATATAGGTCATCATGTTATAAGTTATCTCACCAAATTTAAACTTAAAATTCCACATGTATAGGGAGAAACATAAAAGACAAATCTTGTTAGGGGTAGATTGAACCAACTAAAATAGTTTGGGGGAGTAAATTGAGCCTAAATTTTGTTGAGGGGGTTAAGTGGACAAAGCAAATAGGTGAGGGTAGTAAAATAGACTTTTTCCTTTCTTAAATATTGAAGGTTGTTATTTTAACCAAATACATTGCAATCGCAATGCAACTATCAATGGCCAAATAATACGTAATAATTTGTTTCGACCTGAATATACTTTTTATTATGACCCGACATTAGAAAATACATTGTTGATATAACATTTGGACTGTGAAAACCAATTTACCAAGTTATTGCACTAAAATGAGCATTTTACAAATTGATGGACCAATTCGCACCAACCTGTCAAGTTATTGCACTAAACTAAGCATTTTACAAGATGTTGGACCAATTTACACCCATCTGTCAAGTTATTGTATGGTGGGTGCAATTTACTTTTTTCTAAAAAAGCTGCTAAAAACGACATGCTTTCTAATATGCAAACCTGAATTGCGCATACAACGTATCCCTACATACTACTGTACATATTAGGAGAACATCTCCCGCGAGAAAATTATATTATCACAAGTGTCCAAGCAGCAAGTAAAATAACACCTCCGTTTGACTAGCAAAAAATATAAACAAGTCATCAACTGCTTCTCCAACCTCCAGGAAGGCAGTGCGCCGCTATAGAAGCGCGACGCAGCCAGAGCCAGCCATGTCCCACACACAGGCCACAGTAGTATTGACTAGCTACCGCTCAAATGGACAACGGATCCGTGAAGCAGATCGTTGTTATGTACCCCGTCGGCGGCGTCGGGCACGTCGGGCCCATGACGCAGCTCGCCAAGGTTTTCCGCGACCACGGCTACGACGTCACCATGGTGCTCATCGAGCCGCCGATCAAGTCCACCGATTCCGGCGCCGGCTTCATCGAGCGCGTCGCCGCCTCCAACCCGTCCATCACCTTCCACTTCCTCCCGCCGATCCCACCCCCAGACTAATTCCACATGTATAGGGAGAAACATAAAAGACAAATCTTGTTAGGGGTAGATTGAACCAACTAAAATAGTTTGGGGGAGTAAATTGAGCCTAAATTTTGTTGAGGGGGTTAAGTGGACAAAGCAAATAGGTGAGGGTAGTAAAATAGACTTTTTCCTTTCTTAAATATTGAAGGTTGTTATTTTAACCAAATACATTGCAATCGCAATGCAACTATCAATGGCCAAATAATACGTAATAATTTGTTTCGACCTGAATATACTTTTTATTATGACCCGACATTAGAAAATACATTGTTGATATAACATTTGGACTGTGAAAACCAATTTACCAAGTTATTGCACTAAAATGAGCATTTTACAAATTGATGGACCAATTCGCACCAACCTGTCAAGTTATTGCACTAAACTAAGCATTTTACAAGATGTTGGACCAATTTACACCCATCTGTCAAGTTATTGTATGGTGGGTGCAATTTACTTTTTTCTAAAAAAGCTGCTAAAAACGACATGCTTTCTAATATGCAAACCTGAATTGCGCATACAACGTATCCCTACATACTACTGTACATATTAGGAGAACATCTCCCGCGAGAAAATTATATTATCACAAGTGTCCAAGCAGCAAGTAAAATAACACCTCCGTTTGACTAGCAAAAAATATAAACAAGTCATCAACTGCTTCTCCAACCTCCAGGAAGGCAGTGCGCCGCTATAGAAGCGCGACGCAGCCAGAGCCAGCCATGTCCCACACACAGGCCACAGTAGTATTGACTAGCTACCGCTCAAATGGACAACGGATCCGTGAAGCAGATCGTTGTTATGTACCCCGTCGGCGGCGTCGGGCACGTCGGGCCCATGACGCAGCTCGCCAAGGTTTTCCGCGACCACGGCTACGACGTCACCATGGTGCTCATCGAGCCGCCGATCAAGTCCACCGACTCCGGCGCCGGCTTCATCGAGCGCGTCGCCGCCTCCAACCCGTCCATCACCTTCCACTTCCTCCCGCCGATCCCACCCCCAGACTTGTCCAGCTCCACCAAGCACCCTTTCCTCCTCATACTGGAGCTGATGCGCGAGTACAACGAGAAGCTCGAGAGCTTCCTCTGCTCCATCCCGCGGGAGCGCTTGCACTCCCTCGTCATCGACCTGTTCTGCACCCACGCCATCGACGTGGCCACGAAGCTGGGCGTCCCCGTCTACAAGTTCTTCGCCTCCGGCGCCGGGACCCTGGCCGTCTTCGCCCAGCTGCCGGCGCTGCTCGCCGGCAGGAAAACGGGCTTGAAGGAACTTGGGGACACGCCCCTCGAGTTCCTCGGGGTCCCGCCCATGCCGGCGTCCCATCTCGCCAAGCCGTTGCTGGAGAATCCGGAGGATGAGCTGTGCAGGACCGTGACGAAGATCTTGAAGCACCACGCGAACACCCAGGGCGTTCTGGTCAACACGTTCGAGTCCTTGGAGAGCCGGGCCCTGCAGGCGCTCAGGGACCCCCTGTGCGTTCCCGGCCAGGCGTTGCCTCCGGTTTACTCCATCGGGCCGTTGATTGACAAGGCCGGGACGGGTGAAGAGGAAGGGGAGAGACACGAGTGCCTAGCGTGGCTCGACGCGCAGCCGGAGCGCAGCGTCGTGTTCCTCTGCTGGGGGAGCAAGGGCGCGCTACCGAAGGAGCAGCTCATGGAGATCGCCGTTGGCCTTGAGAACTCAGGGCAACGGTTCCTGTGGGTCGTCCGCACACCGGCCGGCAGCGACGACGACACCAAGAGATACTGGGAGCAACGCGGCGAGACGGAGCTGGATGCGCTGCTGCCGGAGGGGTTCTTGGAGCGGACCGAGGACCGTGGCCTCGTCATCAAAACGTGGGCACCGCAGGCCGATGTGCTCAACCACTCGGCTATAGGCGCGTTCGTTACCCACTGCGGGTGGAACTCGACGCTGGAGGCGGTTGCAGCGGGGGTGCCGATGCTGTGTTGGCCACTGGCCGCGGAGCAGAACATGAACAAGGTCTTCGTGACCGACGACATGGGGATCGGAGTGGAGATGGAGGGATACAAGGCAGGGTTCGTCAAGGCCGAGGAGATTGAGGTCAAGGTGAGGCTGGTGTTGGAGTGCGAGGAGGGAAGGGAGCTTAGGAAACGAGGAGTTGAGCTGAAGAAAGAAGCGGAGGAGGCGCTGGAGGACGGTGGCTCGTCGCGGGCGGCATTTCTCCAATTCTTGTCAGATGTTGATAAACTCAGAGAGTAGCTTCGGCCTTCGGGAGAGATGGATTTGCATTTGCAACCGCCCTTGGCGTTTGTTTGTTAGTGCTCCAACCTTTTGCCAATCTTCATGTACTAGAGGGGGTGGAGCAACATTTGAGAGTGGAAGCAGTAGAAGTCATCAGCACTTCTAATATTTTTCTGTTGTTTTCTTAAGTGTTACGAGCTTTTCAATCTTGGTTTTTGAGAGTGGAAGCAGTTGTACTTTGGTTTTTGAGTGGTCTCTGAACGGCTGAACTTGTGTGGTTCTTGCTTGTAAGGTGGTTCTTCCAGCCGTATCATGTTTAAACTTCCAATTAAAAGAGGAGCCAAGGCCTATCTATATCTATCTATCTATATTATAAATATACCGTAAAGATCTAAAACTTTCCATCAAACCATTGTAATTTTATAAAAACTTTTTAATGTTTATAAAAACTAACTCACAGTCCTTTAATACGTTGTAATTTTACAAAACTTATCTAATATTTATAAAAATCAACCCCGGTCCTCTAATACATTGTAATCAAACCATCGTAATTTTATGAAAACCTTCTTTTTATACTATAAAGATCCAAAACTTTTGACAGCCAACAGACCCACCAATTATTAAAACACTATCCCTGCTAGCGACAGCTGCTATGCTAATATATATAGAGAGACGTCATTTTTCTTTTTTTTCCTGAGAGAAAGGTAATTCTTAAATAAAAGAGCTATACTTAATTTAACATCATGTGTACTTGTTGAAAAATAATGGGAGATTATTTCCTCGAGACAACCATGCTAGACAACAGATAAAGATATGCATGTATCGGCCGGCAATGGATAAGAAGGAGAAGGAATTAAGTCATGCATGATGTCACATGCAACGTATACACATGATGTGTTGTTCCCTTGTGAGATTATAAAATGTAAAGGAAAAGTTCCCAGCAGCTGCCATCAGCAAATTAAGGTCTTGTTTAGATGCAAAATAGAGGGTGTGGATTTGGAGGTTTGAGATCATTTCATAATCATTGCGCCACTGTAGCATTTCATTTGTACGTGTGAAAAATTGTCCAAAAATTGATTAATTAGGCTTAAAATGTTCGTCTCGTAGAGTACAACAAAACTGTGCAGTTAGTTTTTGATTACATCTACATTTAGTACTCCATGCATGGCCGATATTTTTATGTGATGAGAATCTTTTTTTACATAGTGAACTTTGGGGTTGCTTTTTAGAACTAAACAAGGGTTAAGGATAGACCAGTAGATCCCACACATTCGGTGAAAACGTCGGGCAGTGTTTTGAAAATTTTTCTACCGTTTGACTAATAATTAAGTTAAGGGTATTAAATAAAGTTAGTTTATAAAATTATCTTCATAACATCGGGTTAATTCACGAGACAAATCTAATGATGTCTTTAACCGTACGATTAGAGAATGGTTACTATAGCATTATTGTAGTAAATTATGAACTAATTAGGCTCGTTAGATTAGTCGCGCAAAGTTATACTTGTCTCCTCCCTTCCGAATTTTTTTTCCGGAAAGGAAAGAAGCGCGACGCGGAAAACTTGGAACAAGTTGACTTGTCTCTTGCGAGATGACAGATGCAAGGTGAGCCGACTATGATAAATAAATAGGTAAGATAAAACTTGTGTGGTATGTAAATAAAACTTTGGAGCGCAAGTTGTCAGTCTGATCCTCTGTTGACTTTGTCAAGCTCCACCCATGCCTTGATCCGGACGTGTATTTTTCCACCCCAAAGAAGCTAGTTACCGCTTGTACCGCAAGCATAGCCCTACCCAGTGACCAAGTCTTGCTGCTTCTAGAAACTAGAAAGCGGTGCAATAATGCAGATGGCTTGGAAGCATATCCTCCCCCCTCCATCCATAGAGCAGTAAGTAAGAAGGCATCTCTCCTTTGACTAAACAAGTCGTCAGCTTTTCCTTTTCAAATAAAAAAGTCGTCAGCTTCTTGCCTTCTTCTCCGGCAAGGCAGTGCACAGCTATAAATTTTTGCTTGGGCACTATACGCAGGCACGCAGCCAAGCATCTCCCAGGACTTCTTGAGCTAAAGCAACAGCATCCTTATTTGTTCCGAAATATTTGTTCCTACTTCCTAATTGGCGAGCCACCTCTTAGTTGAGCAAATGAAGCAGACCGTCGTCCTGTACCCCGGCGCCGGCGTTGGCCACGTCGTGCCCATGGCGGAGCTCGCCAAGGTCTTCCTCAGTCACGGCTTCGACGTCACCATGGCGATCGTCCCGCCGCCAATCAAGTCGGCCTCACTGGGCGCCAGCCAGGTCGACCGGATCGCCGCCGCCAATCCGTCCATCTCCTTCCATGTCCTCCCGGCGATCCCTGCCCCCGACTTCGCCGGCTCCTCCAAGCACCCCTTCCTCCTCATGCTCCAGATGCTGCGCCAGTACAACGACAAGCTCGAGGACTTCCTCCGCTCCATCCCTCGCCATCGCTTGCACTCGCTGGTCATCGACATGTTCTGCGTCGACGCCATCGACGTCGCCGCGAAGCTGGGCGTCCCGGCCTACACGTTCGTCCCCTCGGGCGCGTCGCCCCTGGCCGTCCTCACCCAGCTCCCGGCGCTGTTGGCCGGTAGGCAGACGGGGTTGAAGGAGCTGGGGGACACGCCGCTCGAGTTCCTCGGCGTTCCGCCCATGCCGGCGTCTCACCTGGTCGCGGAACTGCTCGTGCACCCGGAGGAAGAGCTCTGCAAGACCATGGCGAGCATGTTTGTGCGCGGCATGGACACCGGCGGAGTTCTGGTGAGCACGTTCCAGTCGTTGGAGATCAGGGCGGTGCAGGCGCTCAGGGATCCCCGATGTGTCCCTGGCAAGGTGCTGCCTCCAATCTACTGCGTCGGGCCGTTGGTCGGCAACGGCGCACGGGGTGGTGAAAAGGCAGAGAGGCATGAGTGCCTCGCGTGGCTCGACGCTCAGCCGGAGCGCAGCGTCGTGTTCCTCTGCTTCGGGAGCATGGGTACGTTCTCCGTAGAGCAGCTCAAGGAGATAGCCAATGGATTGGATAGGTCCGGGCAAAGGTTCCTGTGGGTCGTGCGCATGCCGGCCAACATCAATGACCCGAAGAGGTTATTGGAGAAACAGTGTGAGCCTGACCTTGATGCCCTTCTACCGGAAGGATTCTTGGAGAGAACCAAGGACCGAGGCCTTGTCGTGAAGTCATGGGCGCCACAGGTGGACGTGCTCAACCACCCAGCTACGGGCGCATTTGTGACGCATTGTGGATGGAACTCGATGATGGAGGGCATCATGGCAGGGGTTCCAATGTTGTGCTGGCCCTTGTACGCGGAGCAGAAGATGAACAAGGTGTTCATGACTGAGGATATGGGCGTTGGGGTGGAGATGGAGGGGTACGGAGCTGGTTTTATCAAGGCCGAGGAGGTAGAGGCAAAAGTGAAGCTGGTGATGGAATCTGAGGAAGGGAGGGAGCTCAAGGAACGAGTGGCGGAACGCAAGAAAGAAGCAGAGGCGGCATTAGAGGCAGGGGGCTCGTCAAATGGCGCCTTTGTTCAGTTCTTGTTGGATGCGGAGAGCCTTGGAAAGCAGCTCGCTGAGTGATAGTTTTGTAGCTTGCTTTGGTTTGTTTGTTTACCTTTTTCCTTCCACTATTCTATCATATTCTCTGACATCTTTTCAGTGTTTGATTCTGTAGCATCTATGAATAGATATCAGCTATGATAAAAAGAATGAGTCAAGAAGATTTTGCTTATTGGTTGGGTACCCTAAAAAGTTTGACATCCTGGAAACAACTGTCCAAATATCGACTGTGCTCAACACAGTTAGAGGGTGTTTGGATCCGAGAACTAAAGTTTAGTCTATATCACATAGGATATAAGGATGCTAATTAGAGCTATTAAATATAGCTTAATTATAAAATCAAATTATAGATGAGAGCTAATTCACAAGACGAATCTATTAAACCTAATTAACACATGTTTAACATATGTTTACTGTAGCACTACATTGTCAAATCATGAACTAATTATGCTTAATAGATTCGTCTCGTAAATTAGTCCTCCATTATGTAATGAGTTTTTAAATTAATTTATATTTAATACTTTTAATTAGTATTTTTATATTTGATATGATAGAGACAAAAATTTTGTATCCAAACGGGACCTTAGTTATAGGACCGGGCATCCATACTTCAACGGTTCAACTTGAGAGTATCCCTCCATCTTATAAGGTGTAAATCTTTTTTTTTTTGCAGACAAATTAGTTTAGTGTTCTTGGTAAATGGCCATGTTATTCTCAATAATAGTTTAAACCTCACTGATTTGGATATTGAGGTTGTTACTTCATGTGAGTAGATAATAATCTATTTAGAGAAATAATACAGATATTTGTTGCTAGGATTGTATATTTTTATGGGATTTTTCAATCTAAGAATTGCAATTTTTTTAATCTAATCGAGTAATGATTGTCCTGACATTTACATCAAAACTATCCCAGGCCTTAATACAAAGCCAAGCTGGGCCGGCCCAACACTCGTTTCTTTTTTAATCTACGTAACCCCCACCTATCAACAGTCGACTACTTAATCCCATAAACTATAAAACCGGACAGATAACCCCCAAACTTTTCAAAACCGGACAAATAACCCCTAATCGGTTTCAGACGGTGGTTTATATTTTTTCTTTTTTATTTATTTTGGTTGAATCTTTGAAAAATCATAGTAATTCATAAAAAAATCATAAAATAGAAAGTTTAATTTTGTTGGACTCCACATGAGCAGAACTACACAATAAATATATAATATAATAATGCTTTACTACAAATTGTTTTCTGTAGATTTTGATCTATTTTTTCTATAATTATTTGGAATAATTCTTAACTGCTGTTTTCATGGTCCGATTGCGGTGAAATTTTTATGGTGGCATAACTATTGTATGCTTGAACAGTAGTAAAAAATTCTTTTTTATTAGCAGTACCTTTCGATCTTCACTGATGTACTCTGATGCTTGTTTAAACATTTTTTTTTGCGGAATAAACATCCTATATTTTTAGGCGTGTTCAAATCTATTTTGAGGTATCGTTAAGTTCAAAGGTTCCAACCCTAGAAGCAAAACAGGTGCATGTGCTAGGTCAAATCCGACTGGCACGATCCAAATGCCGAATCGGACCCAAGCCCGGTACCGCGAGCGCGAGGTCAAGATGATATAAGCTCGTCGTTTGTCTGCGCACTCCCGAAGCTGTTGAATCCAAAGGAGCGCAGCCCATTGATCTGGACACGTAGCCCCTTAAATTTGCAAAATTGGTTCTGTCTCCAACTCAACCTACGACTTGAATTGGAAGTCAAAACACATGGAAACAATGGCAGCCATTCGACGACACAACTAGACAAGCCAAAAACCCTGGCCCTCTATGTTATATATAGAAAACGGTGGTCCCGTATCTCTATCTCGTACTCTCGTGTCCATTCCCACGTCGTCAAGAACGACAACTGACGCGACGGCCGCCATGGCGCAGAAGACCGTGATCCTCTACCCCTCGCTGGGCGTCGGCCACCTGAACCCAATGGTGGAGCTGGCCAAGCTCTTCCTCCGCCGCGGCCTGGTCGTCGCCATCGCCGTCGTCGACTCGCCCGACAAGGATTCCGTGTCCGCCGACGCGATAGCGCGCCTCTCCGCCGCGAACCCGGACGTCGCGTTCCGCCTCCTCCCCGTCCCGTCCTGCGGAAGGGAAGAAAACGACTACTCCCACCCCGTCATGCGCATCATCGACGTGATGCGCGTCGCCAACCCGGCGCTCCGGTATACACATCTAGATGTGTATAAGAGACAGGTCGAGGCGCTCGTGCTCGACATGTTCTGCACGGACGCGCTCGACGTCGCCGCCGAGCTCGCCGTCCCCGCCTACTTCTTCCTCCCGTCCCCGCTCGGCTACCTCGCAGTCATGTTCCACATGCTGGGCTACTACCCCACCGCCCCGTGCTCGTTCAAGGACATGCCCGAGGCCGTGCTCCACTTCCCCGGCGTGCCGCCGATCCGCGCGCTCGACATGGTGACCACGGTGCAGGACCGGGGCAGCGACGTCGCCGAGGCGCGGCTCGCCCAGTGCGCGCGCATGCTCGAGGCGAGGGGCATTCTCGTCAACAGCTTCGGCTGGCTGGAGGCGCGGGCTCTGGAAGCGCTCAGGTCTGGCCTCTGCACGCCCGGGCGTTCAACCCCGCCAGTCCACTGCATCAGGCCGTTGGCTCTTCCTGGGAACACGGGAGGAATAATCGGCGAGAGGCACGCGTGCCTCGTGTGTCTGGACACCCAGCCAGACCAAAGCGTTGTTTTCCTCAGCTTCGGCAGCTTGGGAAGGTTCTCCACGGCGCAGCTAGGAGAGATGGCGCGTGGGCTAGAGAGCTCTGGGCAGAGGTTCCTGTGGGTCGTGCGGAACCCACCTGAGCACCAGAGTAACTCCGCCGAGCCGGACATGGAATCGTTGCTGCCCGAGGGTTTCTTGGAGCGGACCAGGGAGAGGAGCTTCGTGGCGAAGAATTGGGTGCCGCAGAGCGAGGTGCTGCGCCACCTATCCATGGGTGCGTTCGTGACGCATTGCGGGTGGAACTCGGCGCTAGAGGGCATTGCCTCTGGCGTGCCGATGATCTGCTGGCCATTGTACGCGGAGCAGCGGGTAAACAAGGTGCATATGGTGGAGGAGATGAAGGTGGGTGTGGTGATGGAGGGGTACGAGAAGGAGCTAGTGAAGGCAGAGGAGGTGGAAACGAAGGTGAGACTGGTGATGGCGTCTGGGGAAGGGAGGGAGCTTCGGCAAAGGATCATGACGGCCAAGGAGATGGCCATGGACGCTCTCAAGGGAGGTGGGTCATCTGACGTGGCGTTTGATGAGTTCTTGACAGACTTGCAAAAGAACAGGGCATGTACTCAGAACAGTGCCACGTGAGTAGTGATGATGGACGCACAATTTTCCGTTTTTCTTTGTTACTTTGACTTAACAAACAAATCAGAGCCGGAAGATGGAACCATTTGCACCGTATGCCCGTGTATTGGATCAGCGGTGTGCTAGGTTTAGCGCAACCTCCTTGGATGTTGCTACTGTGGTGATATAAAATTGGAAAAAGGTCTACTTCACCCCCCCAATCTGTGAGGGGTTGAACACATCACTCCCCAACCTATGAAAATAGATTTTTTACCCCCTGAACTTTCTAAAACCGGACAAATCACCCTCTAAGGCAGTTTTAAAAAATCATAATAAATCACAGAAAAATCATAAAATGAAAACTCAAATTGTGTTGGACATCAAATTAGTAGTTCTATGCAGTGAAGATATAATACGGAATTCTTTAGTATATTTTTTCTGTAACTTTAGATCTTTGCTTTTCTTCATAGCTGTAAAAAATGTACTAAAGCATACTGTATTATATGTTCACCGCGTAGATCTACTCATTTGGAGTCAAACAAAATTTGATTTTCCATTTATGATTTTTTCTGTGATTTATTATAATTTTCAAAACTGCTTCAGTGGGTGCTTTGTCCGGTTTTAGAAGTTCAGGGGGTAAAAAATCTACTTTCATAGGTTAGGGGGTAATGTGTTCCACCCCTCATAGGTTAGGGGGTGAATGTAACACCCAAAAATGGCCTATTTAAAATTTTTAGCAATTAAATTAATTGTTTGATATTATTTATCTTGTTCATAATAAATATAGGCTAATTAAAGAATTTCTGAAAATTAAAATCAATTATAAGTTGTAGAAACATTTATTGTTGCATTCATGCTGCTGCATTTATTTTTGTATTGCTTGTGGTTCAAACAAGAATTTAAATTTATTTAAATTCAAATTTGAATCACTTTGTTTGGAGCTCTAGAAAACTTGTTAGGCCCATAGTTCATTTTTGCTCCCTGAACTCTTTTTCCGGTTCGCTTTTGCCCCCTCTTCTTTTTCTCTGATCCGGCCCAACACTCTCCCTCACAGCGCCCGGCCCAGTCCACCTTTGCACCTTCAACTCCCTCTCCCGACTCAAAGTTCACCTCCTTCTCTCCTGTCAGCTCGGCCCAACCGCACGCTGCGGCCCACACTGACGCGCGCGGCCAGCACTCGGCCCAGCCTTCCGCGGCCCAGCGTGTCGCTCGGCCCACTCCCCTTTTCCTCCCTGCGCCAGCCCACTCCGCGGCCCGCCGCTCCCTGCCACCGACACGCGGACCCCACCCTGTCATCTCCTACCTCCGTCCGAACCGAGCTCAAGCCGAGCTCGGGCCGCACCGCCACCTCGGCCCAGGGCCTGAGCCGCCCTCCGCGCTGCCCGTGGCCCCGCAGGAGCTTCCACGAAGCTTCGCGCCCGCTCCCTTCCTTTCTTCGCGCGCTCCCCGCATGGAAAGTGCCCCCCGCAAGGAAGGGGATCACCGGCCGCCGCGTCTCCTTCGTCTCCGGCGAGCACCAGTGCCAGCGCCGTCCGATCTCAGATCGATGGCCGAGATTAGATCAAGCCATACCCCTTCGCGTTTTAAATCTCAGCCGCTCAGATCAGATCCAACGGCCGCCACGCATCCGAGCCGGGTCAATACCGGTCAGCCGTGGAAATTTTGCTAAAGAACCCCTGTGCTTTATCGAAATCAACCCGCGGTCCAGGCCAGTTCAAAAGTAATTGCAAATAGGTCATGTTTCCTTCGTTTAAGGCCCTGAGTTTTTGAAAAATAGAACCCGCGGTCCAGCCTCTGCATTTTTGCACGTTAGCCCTCCTTGTAAATCTATCATGATAGCCTTGCTCAGGGTCACGAGCGGCCTGGATCCTTTTTTATTAGAAGATGATGTTTATTATGCTTAATGTCACTTACACTTTATTAATTGGGTTGCAACTGGGTTCATTCACTTGTAGTAACTTGGATAATGATAAAATGAACCAACTAAAAGTGCTAATGCAGTTAAGCCGTGTCTAGCCTTTTTGAGCCTTCATACACCCGTGCTATACTTGCTAAGTAATTGTTTTACTTACACTTGCTATTTATTCAACAAAATCCCGGACGGGTAACAGATTGGGATGTGCATGAGTCTGCTGCTGAGTTTCCAAAAGATCTACCATACTACTGAGTTGTGTTCTCCCAGTCAGACTCCCTGTGGGATGCGGCTACACTTAGAGAGAGTTTTATTTAGTCTTCCGCTATCCATGTATTTCATTTATGCAGCACTCTGATGTAAACACTACTTTATGATGAATGAATGAAGCATTTGATCTCTGTTTCACCATATTTGTTTGCTATATGTGTAAATGGACTTCCTGGGCACACATATGGCCACATTCGGGTTTTTGTGAAAATCCGGGTGTGACAGATTGGTATCAGAGCTGTGCTGACTGTAGGAACGCAGCCTAGATAGTACGGTGAATAAATTACTAGGAGACCTCCATGACTTCAATTATTTATGCGTGGAATTATGTCTTTAAGTGCTTGTAATTATTGTTATTATGCATCTGCTTGATTTGGATCTTTGTGATGATTGCGATGGGCGTGGACGCAAGTCTTTCCCCGTCTAGATTATTGGAATAAGGCTTAAGGACTTTAATGTCTAGATAGTAGAGGGGTATTCATTTCTCTTGCTAATCTAATCGCCATCTTATACTTGATTTTATAGATGGCTAATCCCAGGGGCCAGAACCCGAACCCGAACCCGAATCCTCCGAACCTGAACCCGAATCAGCAGATCCCCACCATCGAACAGCTGATGTATGCTCAAGTCCAGATGATGCAGCAGATGGCTCAGCCCATGACGCTGATCCAGCAGAACCAACAGAATCCTCATCCTCAGGCAGTTGTTCCACCCAGAGACAAGAGGGGCGAATTTCTGAAGGGACGCCCTCCGACCTTCACCAAGGCCACCGACCCCCTGGAGGCCGACGACTGGCTCAAGGCAGTGGAGAGACAGCTCGACATCGCGCAGTGCAACGACCGGGAGAAGGTGCTGTACGCAGGAGGACAGCTCCAGGGACCAGTATTGGACTGGTGGGATTCATACCAGTACGCTCACGCCAACCGTGATCGGATCACTTGGCAGGAGTTCCGTGACCGCTTTCGCTCTCACCATGTACCAGAGGCTCTAATGGTCCTGAAGAAGAAGGAGTTCTTGGCGCTGAAGCAGGAAGGGATGAGTGTTACCGCTTACCGTGACAAGTTCATCGAGCTGGCCCGTTACGCTCCAGAAGACGTGGACACCGACAAGAAGAAGCAGGCCAGGTTTCGTGATGGCTTGCAGGATGCTCTGCAGTACCAGCTGATGTGCACCAAGTTCCCCAACTTTCAGGTGTTGGTAGACAACGCCTTCATGTTGGAACACAAGCGCCGTGAGATAGAGGAGAAGAAGAGGAAGTTCCAAGGCCAGCAGTCAGGGAGCAGCAGCCGCCCTCGCTTCACTCCTCCACAGGGGAATCAGCAGATGGGGAGCCAGCAGTGCTTCCAGGGCCAGTCCAGCTTGCTAAGTCGTGGCCAGTACCAGCAGCGCCCCCAGTACCCCCAGGCGCCGCAGCAACAGCGTTCCAAGAATCAGCTACAGATGGGTCCAGTTCAGCGCAACCAGGTGCAGCCAAGGCCTGCCCAGCGCACTGGCCCAGTTAACACTGCACCAGTGGGCCCGAGGTGTTTTTATTGTGATGAGCCAGGACACTACGCCAATGCTTGTCCCCGCAGAGGCCAGAATCTTGCTGGACAGAACAACAACCAGAGGGCTGGGCAACCGCAGAACCAGAATGGGAATCAGCAACAAGGCTAGGCAAACCGTGGACAGCAGAACCTGACTAAGGGCAAGCTTAACCACATGGGTGCAGAGACCGCCGAGGGTGCTACTGACGGCTGACGTGGTCGTGGGTACGTTCCCTGTCAACTCAACCCATGCAACCATTTTGTTCGATTTTGGAGCTTCGCATGCTTTCATATCTGCTGCTTTTGTGAAAAAGAACATGATGTCATTACGACCTATGTCAAACACCATGCTAGTTAGCTCACCAGGTGGGGAACAACGAGCCACTTTACGTTGTACCCATGTCACCCTCACAATAAGGGGGGTAGACTTCGAGGTGTATCCGATCGTGCTGGAAACTCTTGGGTTTGACTTAATTCTGGGTATGAGCTGGTTAGGTAGATATGATGCGGTGATCCAATGTTCCAAGAGAGCCGTGCAACTGACAGCCAGGACCGGTGAGAAGGTGGAATATCAAGCAGCCAGTTCCCCAGGGCACAATCAAGTTAATCAAGCTGAAGGTGCAGCTCTTGAAGACATCAGAGTAGTGAGCCAGTTCCCTGATGTATTTCCAGATGAATTGCCAGGTATGCCCCCAGAACGCGAAGTTGAATTCGTTATTGAACTGAAACCTGGCACTGCACCTATAGCCAAGAGGCCATATAGAATGGGAGTAAAGGAACTAGCAAAGCTCAAGGAGGAATTAGACGCATTGCTAGCCAAAGGATACATTCGTCCGAGTTCTTCACCATGGGGAGCACCAGTATTGTTCGTCGACAAGAAGGATGGTACACAGAGGTTGTGTGTGGACTATCGAGCCCTCAACGAAGTGACCATAAAGAACAAGTACCCGCTGCCAAGGATTGATGATCTGTTCGATCAGCTGAGAGGAGCTTTTGTGTTCTCCAAGATAGACCTTCGGTCGGGTTACCATCAGATGAGGATCCGACTGTCGGATATTCCCAAGACAGCTTTCACTACTCGGTACGGGTTGTATGAGTTCACAGTCATGTCCTTTGGGCTGACAAATGCTCCTGCATACTTCATGTACCTAATGAACAACGTGTTTACAGTGTGTTCATGGACTATCTTGACAAATTCGTAGTGGTGTTCATTGACGATATTCTGGTTTTCTCCAAGAATGAGGAAGAGCATGAAGAACATCTGAGGTTGGTGATGCAGAGACTTCGTGAGCATCAGTTGTATGCCAAGCTGAGCAAGTGTGAGTTTTGGTTAAAGGAAGTAGCGTTCTTGGGACACGTATTGTCCAATGGTGGGGTGGCAGTTGATCCGAAGAAGGTTAGTGATGTGTTGAGTTGGAATCCGCCTAAGGATGTGAGTGAAATCAGAAGTTTCCTTGGAATGGCTGGATACTATCGGAGGTTTATTGAAGGATTCTCCAAGATTGCTAAGCCCCTGACGGCGTTATTGGAGAAAAATGCCAAGTTTGTCTGGTCTGAGGAGTGTCAAGCCAGCTTTGAGGAGTTGAAGAAGAGACTAACAACAGCCCCAGTGCTGATTCTGCCCGACTTAGCCAAAAGCTTCTCTATCTACTGCGATGCATCCCGTCTAGGACTGGGGTGTGTACTCATGCAGGAAGGGAGAGTCGTGGCTTATGCATCAAGGCAGTTGAGGAAACATGACCAGAATTACCCAACGCATGATCTGGAGTTGGCAGCGGTGGTACATGCTCTGAAGATTTGGAGACACTACTTGATTGGCTTGGAACAAGAGATCCGAAAAGGACAGCTCGCAGATGAGAAGATCAAGGAGATCATGGAACTGGTGGCATTAGGAAAAGCCCCTGGTTTTCGAGTGGATGATCAAGGAACCTTGTGGCATGGGAAGAGGATATGTGTACCCGATGTGGCATAGATCAAGGATACAATCTTGAGAGAAGCCCATGATTCGGCTTATTCAATCCACCCAGGAAGTACCAAGATGTACCAAGACATCAAGGAGAGATTCTGGTGGTATGGATTGAAGCGTGATGTGGCAACCTATGTGGCTCTATGTGACACATGTCAGATTGTCAAGGCTGAACACCAGAGGCGAGCAGGTTTGCTCTAGCCCTTGAAGATACCTGAATGGAAGTGGGAAGAAGTTGGTATGGACTTCATCACGGGTCTGCCTCGCACTCAGAGAGGATTTGACTCCATCTGGGTGATTGTGGATCGTTTGACCAAAGTGGCACATTTTCTTCCAGTGAAGACCACCTACACAGACGCCAAATTGGCAGAGCTGTATATGGAGAGGATAGTATGCTTACATGGAGTGCCCAAGCAGATAGTATCTGACCGAGGTACTCAGTTCACATCACATTTCTGGCAGAAGTTACACGAGTCCATGGATACTAAGCTGCATTTCAGTTCAGCTTATCACCCACAGACGGATGGACAGACACAGAGGACCAATCAGATCTTGGAAGACATGTTGAGGGCATGTGCCTTGCAGTATGGTGTCAGTTGGGACAAGAGTCTGCCCTATGTAGAATTCTCGTACAACAATAGCTACCAGAAGAGTCTGCAGATGGCACCATTCGAGGCTCTGTATGGCAGGAAGTGTAGAACACCACTGTTCTGGAATCAGACTGGAGAAAGTCAAGTTTTTCGGCCAGAGATACTCAGAGAAGCAGAGCGCCAAGTACAAGTGATCAGGCAGAACTTGAAGGTGGCACAATCCCGGCAGAAGAGTTATGCTGATGTCAGGAGGCGAAATCTCACCTTTGAGGTCGATGACTTTGTGTACCTCAAGGTGTCACCGATGAGGGGTGTGAAGAGATTCAATGTCAAGGGCAAGTTGGCGCCTCGATACATCGGATCGTTCAAGATTCTGGAACGGATGGGTGAGGTGGCATATCGGCTAGAGCTACCTGAGAAACTAGCTGGAGTGCACAACATGTTCCATGTGTCTCAGTTGAAGAAATGCTTGCGGGTGCCTGAAGAGCAGATCCCAATAGATGACTTGAATGTGCAGGAGGACCTCACCTATGATGAGTATCCAGTCAAGATTTTGGAGGAGTCCGAGAGGGTGACAAGAAACAAGGTTATTCGGATGTGCAAGGTGCAGTGGAACCGACACTCAGAAGATGAGGCGACTTGGGAAAGAGAAGAAGACCTCAAGGCCGAGAACCCGCAGCTCTTCCCATCCACTTCCGAATCTTGAGGACGAGATTCATCTTAAGGGGGGTAGGTTTGTAACACCCTAAAATGGCCTATTTAAATTTTAGCAATTAAATTAATTGTTTGATATTATTTATCTTGTTCATAATAAATATAGGCTAATTAAAGAATTTCTGAAAATTAAAATCAAATTATAAGTTGTAGAACATTTATTGTTGCATTCATGCTGCTGCATTTACTTTTGTATTGCTTGTGGTTCAAACAAGAATTTAAATTTATTTAAATTCAAATTTGAATCACTCTGTTTGGAGCTCTAGAAAAGTTGTTAGGCCCTTAGTTTGTTTTTGCTCCCTGAACTCTTTTTCCGGTTCGCTTTTGCCCCCTCTTCTTTTTCTCTGATCCGGCCCAACACTCTCCCTCACAGCGCCCGGCCCAGTCCACCTTTGCACCTTCAACTCCCTCTCCCGACTCAAAGTTCACCTCCTTCTCTCCTGTCAGCTCGGCCCAACCGCACGCTGCGGCCCACACTGACGCGCGCGGCCAGCACTCGGCCCAGCCTTCCGCGGCCCAGCGTGTCGCTCGGCCCACTCCCCTTTTCCTCCCTGCGCCAGCCCACTCCGCGGCCCGCCGCTCCCTGCCACCGACACGCGGACCCCACCCTGTCATCTCCTACCTCCGTCCGAACCGAGCTCAAGCCGAGCTCGGGCCGCACCGCCACCTCGGCCCAGGGCCTGAGCCGCCCTCCGCGCTGCCCGTGGCCCCGCAGGAGCTTCCACGAAGCTTGGCGCCCGCTCCCTTCCTTTCTTCGCGCGCTCCCCGCATGGAAAGTGCCCCCCCGCAAGGAAGGGGATCACCGACCGCCGCGTCTCCTTCGTCTCCAACGAGCACCAGCGCCAGCGCCGTCCGATCTCAGATCGATGGCCGAGATTAGATCAAGCCATACCCCTTCGCGTTTTAAATCTCAGCCGCTCAGATCAGATCCAACGGCCGCCACGCGTCCGAGCCGGGTCAATACCGGTCAGCCGTGGAAACTTGCTAAAGAACCCCTGTGCTTTATCGAAATCAACCCGCGGTCCAGGCCAGTTCAAAAGTAATTGCAAATAGGTCCTGTTTCCTTCGTTTAAGCCCCTGAGTTTTTGAAAAATAGAACCCGCGGTCCAGCCTCTGCATTTTTGCGCGTTAGCCCTCTTGTTTTAATACGTAATTACGTATAGGTTCTCGGTTTTTCACAAATAAGCCCCTGAAACTTAGAAATGTCATAACTTTCTCGTTTTAGCTCCGATTAGAGTGATTCTCGCGCTCACGTGTTCGTAACAAAGCGTAGAATATTTCTAGCTCCTGTTTTTGAACTGTTTTCACTGTTGGTGTACTGTTTCGAATAGAATACTCTTGTTTGCATGTATTGGCTTGTGTGGATGCTTGTGTGGTGATTCGTGTCCAGTCGGTGAGCCGTTGCCGTTGGAGTTCGAGTACGAGGACCTTCAGGAGCCGGACTCACAGCAGCAGCAGCACTTTGAGGAAGGCAAGTTATAGCACAGACAATCCTTGCTACCTACACACACTTGTAATACATTATTTCATACATGCATGTGTCTAATTTGATGTATCTTTTAAGGTTTTACCTAGTCTTGTTTATCCTATCCTTGTTTACCTTGGGTTTATTGCATATGGGTAGAACTTTGCTAAGCGCAGCTACTGTCATTTGATGTACCTTAAGGTTGTACCTAGCTTTTGTTATCCTGTCCTTGATTACCGTGGGTTATGCATATGGGTAGAATCTTTGCTATGCGCAGCTACTGTCACCTTTACTTGTAATTGTTAATCTTGACTTAATGGTTCACTTCAATGTTAATGGTAAAACTTGCTTTTTCGCAACATGGATCAGGGAGCTAGGGCGTACATGTTTGGCCCTAGTGTCTCTCCGTAAGGACTGGTTCTTTAAGCGGCAACCCAGGAACCTGTCGCCACCGCTGGAACTATAATGGCTCTGGTCTTGGACAAGTAGCTTGTACTGCTCTAGGTTAACAGTAGTTACCGACGGGCCGACGGCGTTATGGGAATCACTCGTGAGAGTATGGTTTGATCCACCAAGGATGGGGGGTACCGTCGGCTATGCCTCGTTAGGCACAGTCTCGTGTTGGGAGCCACCGTATGGCGCGGGCTCTTTCACGGCACTTGTGTTCCAACATCAAAGCACCATCCACCAGTTCCTGAAAGTTGGGTAACTTGGTACACATCAGTTGGTACCGCAGTGCATCCTGCAAGCCATCACAAAACTTGGTCTACTTCTTGGGTGTCTTGTGAAATCCTCGTAGCGTCCCTATGCGGTCACACCTCGGAAGTGTGATTTGTGAGGTCTGATCTACCTCTGCGTGGTTGGGTTTAAAGTTCTTTTGAGCTTTTACGCGACTGGTGGGTAAAGGGCGAAAACCTCTGCAGAGTGTAAATCTATCATGATAGCCTTGCTCAGGGTCACGAGCGGCCTGGATCCTTTTTGATTAGATCTTGATGTTTATTAATGCTTAATGACACTTACACTTTATTAATTGGGTTGCAACTGGATTATGCTATATGTGTAAGTGGACTTCCTGGGCACACATATGGCCACAGTCGGGTTTTTGTGAAAATCCGGGTGTGACAGTGAAGTACACTTTTTCCTATAAAATTTCAAACGATTTCTTTCCCCTATGCAGCAGATGGACTTGAAATTGCTAAGAGAATTATAAGATGACTTTTGCTATGAGTTTGTATATACAAGAGTAATATTGCAAGTACAACTCTAAAGTCAAAATGTTGCAATATGTTCATTTGTATATAGAAACATTATAGTGATGCATCATACTGATGCATATGCGTCTATTTTGTGTTTTATTAAAAGTATTGATGTCGCCAATTTATTAACCCCTCCATATATATATATACATATATATATATATATATATACACGAAATAACGAGCTACAACAGGGGATAAGTACCCACCTATAGGAGGTAGCTATCCATCACCATGCTGTCGCCGGATGCACATGTAGTGGCGCGCCAGCCGCACATCTCCACCGCGCGCGCATACCATGGGTGATTGGATTGACGCCGTGTTCATCCGTCACATGCATATGACGTTAGCTTGTAGGGGACAAAAAAAAATGGGTTTCATACTAGCATGCTATGCAACACCGTTCTCAGTTAGCATCAGCAAAAACACCCACGCTAATAACTTTCCAGACGTGAGGTGCTAGTGCTACCGACCCAAAAATAGAGTTTCGCAACCCTCCAAATTAGATACAAATACAAAATAGAATTGAACAACCCATTTTGACCTTTACATTTATGCGCAGCTCAACATTCTGCTTGAAACCATATAGCATTCAGATTTACTTCAAAATTGCCCAGACGGTTCATGCTTCTATACGTTCCATAGGGACAGCTAATTATCAGATGATATAACCAAAACAAATTAAGAACACGCGCCTGCACCTTCTTCTTTGCCCTTTTTCCCAATCAATTTTTTTGTTCCTGCGGCAGAGGTGGGTGCATGCATTTCTATGCATGCCTCATTGGCCAAGTCGCGCACTGTCGCCTATGCAGTCGCCTCATGGATCAAGTGAAAATTCACCATGATTGATCAATAATTAAGAGTATTAAATAAAATCAGTTTACAAAACTATCTTCACAATCCCGGATTAATTCACGAGACAAATCTAATGAGACCTTTGACCGCACGATTAGAGGATAGTTACTGTAGCATTACTGCAGTAAATCATGAACTAATTAGGCTCATTAGATTCATCGTGCAAAGTTCCACTCGTCCCTAAAAAGGTTTTACAAATAGAATTAATTTAATACTTCATGCATGTAAGATTTTCTTTAAAAATATATTTCGTAGAGGGAAAGAAACACGGCCCAAACACTGAACATTTCATACCTTGGCAGAAGAAAAAAACAAAAACTGTGAACGTTTGGCTGTCCCGCCAATTGTCAGTGTACACTGCTCAGCTGCGGCGGCAAGACTTGCATGCGGATGGATCACCGAGGCCCTTCCAACTTTAACATATTAAAATTGACATTTTGCGATTAATACAGTACTATAACATTTCATTTGTATCTATGAATAATTATTTAAATATTGATTAATTAGACTTAAAATGTTCGTCTCGTAAATTATAATAAAACTGTGCAATTAGTTTTTTATTTTATCTATATTTAGTACTTCATACATGTGTCGATATTTTGATGTGATGAAAATCTTTTTTTATATATAGTGAAATTTGGAGACAAAGTTGGAAATTTTTTTTTGCGGTGGTAGGCACGGCGGTCAGGCAAAATGCAAACGTATGGGTGCCTATCGACCACCGAATTGTCACATGTTTGCAGCACCCAACTGGCCAGTACTGCGGGTGCCAGTTCTAGCGCGCTGGCAACTGGTGAGCAACGTATGGGTGCCTATCGACCACCGGATTGTCAGATGTTTTCAGCAACCGATGCAACTGGTGAGCACAGTGGCAGCCAGTTCTGGCGCGCAGAAAACAAAGCGCTTCCCAAATTCCATCGTCAGATTCCAAAAAGAATATTCTTATCGCATCAAAATATCGACAGTACTGAATATATATGAAATAAAAAACTAATTGCACAATTTTGTTGTATTTTACGAGACAAATATTTTAAACCTAATTAACCAATATTTGGACAAATTTTCACAAATACAAACGAAATGTTACAGTGACGCATTTATAACGGAATCTAAACTTTAGGTACGGATCTAAACAAGGCCAAAGGTGGATAGCTTAAAAAAATGAGAACAATGGCCTCTATTCGTTACCCCAAACCATGAGTGAGGATTTTATATCGGGCCTTGTTTAGCCCTTGTTTAGTTCCCGAATTTGCGAGCAAACTTTGGCGTTTTGGGGTGCGTGCACCACTGTAGCATTTCGTCTGTACGTGTGAAAAATTATTCAAAAATTAATTAATTACGCTCAAAATGTTCGTCTCGCAGAGTACAACAAAACCGTGCAATTAGTTTTTGATTTTCTCTACATTTAGTACTCCATACATGTGCCGATATTTTGATGTGACGAGAATCTTCTTTTTGCATAGTGAACTTTGGGGGTGGAATTTGGGATCTAAACAAGGCCTTCCAAAAAGCAACTCCCAAATTTACTATGCAAAAAGAAGATTCCCCATCACATCAAAATGTCGGTGAATTTTTCGCATATACAAACAAAATGCTACAGTGACACAATGATTACGAAGAGACCCCAAATTTCTAAATTTGGTGTATCAAATTTGGGAAAAGGCCTCGGTGAATGGTACTGGTAACAAGGTAGCACGACAGTACTTGGAAACGGGTTTTAAAAGGAACATATAATTAATTAGCATCCTTGGCACTAGCCCTCATGCGGCCGTGTTTGTTTGTTCTTCTAAATTTTTTTCGGGGAATCTTGCATGCATGAATATTTGAATAAATCATATTTATAAAACTTTTTTAAGGATGAGTGTAACTTTGCGCGACGAATCTAATGAGCCCAAATAACCCATAATTTACTACAGTAATGCTACAACAACCATCCTGTAATCATATGCCAACAGCCTTATTAGATAGGTCTCGCGAATTAACCCCGAATTTTATATATAGGTTTGTAAACTAACTTTATTTAATACTCTTAATTAGTGATCAAATATGTGTGAAAAAAATTCATTCCCAAATAAACACGGCCGACGGCGCTGAGCATATGATGGCGGCGCTGCTCCTCCACAAAATGGTTTGTAGTTGCGGTAAAAAAAAACTTTACTGACTGCAGCTCGTTTTTTATCACGCAGATCTTTTTGATTGTCCGCACCGGAACCCAATGCAGGGTAGCAAGGCCTTAGAAGTTTGAATTTGGGAGTAAGATGTCACTTCATAATCATTACGTTACTGTAGAATTTCGTTTGTATTTATGAAAAATTATCCAAAAATTGATTAATTAGGCTCAAAATGTTTGTCTCGTAGAGTACAACAAAACTGTGCAATTAGTTTTTGATTTTATCTACATTTAGTACTCCATACATGTTATGATATTTTGATGTGACGAGAAATCTTCTTTTTACACGGTGTATTTGGGAGTTGGTTTTTGAACTAAACAAGGCCCAAATCTTTCAAACGCCAGCCCCCACCGGTCCATCAGAAAGTGCATGCCACCCCATCCCCTCATCGATTCAAGAGCGAGTACAGTGATGCACGCACCAGCCAACCCACCAAAAGGAGGTAACGGGACTTTGACGGCCGTCTACGTCGAAAGGAACCTGCGCGTGGAGTCAGGGGCACGTGGCGCCTCCGTGGTGATTGGGGTAGCTACCGCCCGGAGGGTCGCGGCTACCACCTGTTATATACACATCTACTATATTTGACTCACAGGATGCTAGCATCCCAGCGGAGCGCCGCCGCTCCCGTCCGCAAGCTGCAGTTATATCAATCTTCAACTGGACCGTAAAAAGCTTACAGGAATCATAAAAACATGCATGCAAAATAATACAGCTGCATGCAATCAATTGGCGCAAGTCAAGGAGAGAGAAAGGTCTGGCTGTGGGATTTGGTCCTACGAGCTCGGGGGAGAGAGGCGAGTTCACCCGGGGGGTTTAAGACTGGCATCTGCATGCGGACATGCGGTGCTTGATTCATTTTCCTTTACAGCTGGCCTAATTAACCGTGATTAATTAGCTGCAGAAGTTTCTCCATTATACATATACGGAGTACTACATCTCATCACCATCCAGTCTCATTCAGTGGAGGCCATCCACCGTAGTCATCACACCCGGCCCAGTTTGTATGGCCCAGTAGTGGCCCACGAGTGCGGGACGCACGTGTTTAGTGCCACATTGCTAGTTGAACAAGGGTGGAGGCAACCTATAAGCCTTTGTCTTCCAGCCATAGCACCTTCGGGTTAACCCTTTTACACGAAGCGAGGACGAAAGTGTAAGCAGGGTGCTATGTGTACGCGTGCACGCCCCTCAGAATGGCTGCGGGGCGGCTCGTGGAGGGCAGGGTGTTACAAATGGTATCAGAGCCGACCCTCGCGGTTGCGCGTACGGGTCAGTGTGCGGGCATAGGGCATAATCCAGTCCAATATTCAGGGACGAAGCTTAGCACAAAACGAAACAACAACGAGTTGAACAGCAAGGTTCAAGCATCTTTTGCTGAAGAGTTGTTGACCTCAGACTACAGGGTATGCTTTCAAACCATAAGCAGAGCTCCAGATTCTCTACTTTTCTGTACAAAGGAGAGACATAAAAACCTCTATAATGACATCGACAAATCTGTAAACTCGTTGTGATATCCATTGTCGTCTAGCCCGGTTAGGATACCTGGCTTTCACCAGGCGACCCGGGTTCAAATCCCGGCAATGGAACTTTTTTTTGTCTCACTTTAGTTTTATTATTTCTGAACAGTTGAAGGACGTTTTGAACTAAGATTCTACGGTTCAATTTTCTTTCATTTTATTATTTCTTATTATTTCTTGAACAAGACTAAACGTTAAAATATTAAACTATTTTTAAATCAAAAACCACCTCTGAAACCACCCAAATGTCCAAATTTGCATGATTTTGAAAGTTGTATGGCTTATAATGTCATGTTTTATAGTAGAAAGTTGAAAATCAGACTTCTGTGATCATTAGAGGTTGCAAAAGGGAATTTGTCCTTATATAATTTCTATGGTGACTTCGTCCGTACTACTGCCTTGCAATTAAGTAACCATCATAAATAATGAAGTTGTTGTTTTTCAGAAAAAAAAAAGAAATAATGAAGTTGTGCGGGCATAGGGCGCATGGCGCGTATGGCCCGGGTAGGGCATACGGCATGGACTATGGCGCCGGCACTGGACGTACGGTCGTGCGCCAAGGGCTGTCTCTTATACACATCTGACTCGAGCGCTGCGGCCGTGGCCACACGAAGACGCTTAGAGCAGTTCCAACCCAACCCAACCCAACCAAGACAATAGTAGTGGTGTTTATAGTCTTCACATCATCAACAAACTAGTACTCCCTCGTACTGTTAAAGAAACCGTTTAGGATAGCGACACGGTCTTTAAAACACAACTTTGACTTCTTATTTCTATAAAAATATTTGTCAAAAAGTGAT
>OAMR01000370.1:89878-104103 GCA_900205405.1 Echinochloa crus-galli | reverse complement strand
ACAGGGATCCATTCGCGACGTGGATTGGTCCTACGAACTTCGTGTCCATAGACTCATGTAATTTCCGCCAGAAGTGTGAGGTGAACTGAGTACCACGATCTGATACAATCTTCTTCGGCACCCCGTGTAAGCACACAATCCGCTCCATGTACAACTCTGCTAGTCTGGCGCCTGTGTAGGTGGTCTTCACTGGCAGAAAGTGGGCCACCTTGGTCAGACGATCAACAATCACCCAAATGGAGTCGAATCCTCTCTGAGTACGGGGCAGACCAGTGATGAAGTCCATACCAACTTCTTCCCATTTCCACTCCGGGATCTTCAACGGCTGAAGCAATCCAGCTGGCCTCTGATGTTCTGCCTTGACTCGCTGACATGTGTCGCACAATGCCACGTGAGTCGCCACATCACGCTTCAGTCCATACCACCAGAATCTCTCCTTGATGTCCTGGTACATCTTAGTGCTGCCTGGGTGGATCGAATAAGCTGAGTCATGTGCCTCTCTCAGAATCATCTCTCTGATCTGCGCTATATCTGGCACACATATCCTCTTCCCATGCCATAGAGTTCCCTGATCATCAACTCTGAATCCAGGGGCCTTTCCCAATGCAACATTCCCCACAATCTCTCGGATCTTCTCATCCTGCAGCTGACCTCTCCGGATCTCCTGCTCGAGCGTGGGCTCCACTGCCATCTCAGTGATGCTGGTGACGAATCCCAGACTCATCCTCTCGAACTCTCGGCTGAGCTCCTCAGGCAAACGGTGTCCAGTGATCCTGTTCACATAACTCCTCCTGCTCAGAGCATCTGCCACCAAGTTGGCCTTCCCTGGGTGATAATGAATCTCCAGATCATAGTCCTTGATCAGCTCTAACCATCTGCGCTGTCTCATGTTCAGATCTGACTGAGTGAAGACATACTTGAGGCTCTTATGATCAGTGTAGATGTCACATCTGTGCCCAATCAAGTAGTGTCTCCAGATCTTCAGGGCATGTACAACAGCTGCCAACTCCAAGTCGTGCGTCGGGTAGTTCTGCTCATGCTTCCTCAGCTGCCTGGACGCATACGACACGACTCTGCCCTCCTGCATAAGGACGCAACCCAGTCCTAGACGGGATGCATCGCAGTAGATGGAGAAACTCTTAGCCAAATCTGGCAATACCAGCACTGGGGCTGTAGTCAACCTCTTCTTCAACTCTTCGAAGCTGACCTGGCATGCCTCTGTCCACACAAACGGGGCATTCTTCTCTAGCAAAGCAGTCAGCGGCTTAGCGATCTTGGAGAATCCTTCAATGAACCGTCTGTAGTAACCGGCCATCCCAAGGAAACTGCTGATCTCGCTCACATCCCGTGGTGGATTCCAGCTCAACACATCGCTGACTTTCTTCGGATCAACTGCCACTCCTCCGTTGGACAACACGTGTCCCAGAAATGCCACTTCCTTCAGCCAGAACTCACACTTGCTCAGCTTGGCATACAACTGATGTTCCCGAAGTCTCTGCAGCACCAACCTCAGATGTTCTTCATGTTCCTCTTCATTCTTGGAGAAGACCATGCCGGCTCCACTGCACCTTGCACATCCGAATGGTCTTGTTCCTCAGCACTCTCTCTGACACCTCCAGGATTCTGATCGGATACTCCTCGTATGTGAGGTCCTCCTGAACATTCAACTCCTCAATCGGGATCTGCTCTTCTGGCACCCGCAAGCACTTCTTCAACTGGGACACATGGAACACATCGTGTACTCCGGCTAGTCTCTCAGGTAGGTCTAGCCGATATGCCACTTCGCCCATCCGTTCCTGTATCCTGAACGGTCCGATGTAACGAGGCGTCAACTTGCCTTTGACATTGAACCGCTTTACGCCTCTCATGGGTGACACCTTCAGGTACACAAAATCATCAACTCTGAAGCTGAGGTCCCTCCGTCTGACATCGGCATAACTTTTCTGTCGGGACTGGGCCACCTTCAGATTCTCTTTGATCACCTGCACCTGCCGCTCTGCATCTCTGAGTATCTCCGGACCAAAGACCTGACTCTCTCTAGTCTGATTCCAGAACAATGGGGTCCGGCACTTCCTGCCATACAATGCCTCGAACGGTGCCATCTGCAAACTCTTCTGATAGCTGTTATTGTAGGAGAACTCTGCATACGGCAAACTCTTATCCCAGCTGACACCATACTGTAGTGCACAAGCTCTCAACATATCCTCTAGTATCTGATTGCTCCGCTCTGTCTGACCATCTGTCTGCGGGTGATAAGCTGAGCTGAAGTGCAGCTTCGTGTCCATAGACTTATGTAACTTCCTCCAGAAGTGTGAGGTGAACTGTGTACCACGATCTGACACATATCTTCTTTGGCACCCCGTGTAAGCACACAATCCGCTCCATGTACAACTCTGCTAGTCTGGCGCCTGTGTAGGTGGTCTTCACTGGCAGAAAGTGGGCCACCTTGGTCAGACGATCAACAATCACCCAAATAGAGTCAAATCCTCTCTGAGTGCGGGGCAGACCAGTGATGAAGTCCATACCAACTTCTTCCCATTTCCACTCCGGGATCTTCAACGGCTGAAGCAATCCAGCGGGCCTCTGATGTTCTGCCTTGACTCGCTGACATGTGTCGCACAATGCCACGTGAGTCGCCACATCACGCTTCAGTCCATACCACCAGAATCTCTCCTTGATGTCCTGGTACATCTTAGTGCTGCCTGGGTGGATCGAATAAGCTGAGTCATGTGCCTCTCTCAGAATCATCTCTCTGATCTGCGCTATATCTGGCACACATATCCTCTTCCCATGCCATAGAGTTCCCTGATCATCAACTCTGAATCCAGGGGCCTTTCCCAATGCAACATTCCCCACAATCTCTCGGATCTTCTCATCCTGCAGCTGACCTCTCCGGATCTCCTGCTCGAGCGTGGGCTCCACTGCCATCTCAGTGATGCTGGTGACGAATCCCAGACTCATCCTCTCGAACTCTCGGCTGAGCTCCTCAGGCAAACGGTGTCCAGTGATCCTGTTCACATAACTCCTCCTGCTCAGAGCATCTGCCACCAAGTTGGCCTTCCCTGGGTGATAATGAATCTCCAGATCATAGTCCTTGATCAGCTCTAACCATCTGCGCTGTCTCATGTTCAGATCTGACTGAGTGAAGACATACTTGAGGCTCTTATGATCAGTGTAGATGTCACATCTGTGCCCAATCAAGTAGTGTCTCCAGATCCTCAGGGCGTGTACAACAGCTGCCAACTCCAAGTCGTGCGTCGGGTAGTTCTGCTCATGCTTCCTCAGCTGCCTGGACGCATACGACACGACTCTGCCCTCCTGCATAAGGACGCAACCCAGTCCTAGACGGGATGCATCGCAGTAGATGGAGAAACTCTTAGCCAAATCTGGCAATACCAGCACTGGGGCTGTAGTCAACCTCTTCTTCAACTCTTCGAAGCTGACCTGGCATGCCTCTGTCCACACAAACGGGGCATTCTTCTCTAGCAAAGCAGTCAGCGGCTTAGCGACCCTGGAGAATCCTTCAATGAACCGTCTGTAATAACCGGCCATCCCAAGGAAACTCCTGATCTCGCTCACATCCCGTGGCGGATTCCAGCTCAACACATCGCTGACTTTCTTCGGATCAACTGCCACTCCTCCATTGGACAACACGTGTCCCAGAAAGGCCACTTCCTTCAGCCAGAACTCACACTTGCTCAGCTTGGCGTACAACTGATGCTCCCGGAGTCTCTGCAGTACCAACCTCAGATGTTCTTCATGTTCTTCCTCATTCTTGGAGAAAACCAGAATGTCATCAATGAATACCACCACGAACTTGTCCAGATAGTCCATGAACACGCTGTTCATCAAGTACATGAAGTATGCAGGAGCATTGGTCAATCCAAAAGACATGACCAAGAACTCATACAACCCATACCGAGTGGTGAAAGCGGTCTTAGGCACATCTGACGGACGGATCCTCATCTGATAGTAACCCGAGCGAAGATCGATCTTGGAGAACACACAAGCTCCTCTCAGCTGATCGAACAGATCATCAATCCTCGGCAGCGGGTACTTGTTCTTGATGGTCACTTCATTGAGGGCTCGATAGTCTACACACAACCTCTGAGTACCATCCTTCTTGTCGACGAACAATACCGGTGCTCCCCATGGCGAAGCACTCGGACGAATGTACCCCTTGGCCAACAATTCGTCCAACTCCTTCTTGAGCTGCTCCAGCTCCTTCGCTCCCATCCTATACGGCCTCTTGGCTATAGGTGCAGTGCCAGGTTTTAGTTCAATAATGAATTCAACATCTCGTTCTGGAGGCATACCTGGCAACTCGTCAGGGAACACATCCGGGAACTGGCTCACCACCCTGATATCTTCAATCAATGTCCCTTCAGCTTGATTTGCTTGGCCTTGCTCTGAGGAACTGGCTGCCTGATACTCCACCTTGTCACCGGACTCTGCTGTCAGCTGGATGGTCCTCGTAGCACACCTGATCACTGCATCATATCTGGTCATCCAGCTCATACCCAAGATCAGATCAAAACCAAGGGTCTCCAGGACTATCGGGCGCGCCTCGAAATCTACCCCCCTTATGGTGAGGGTGATACTGGGGCAACGTAAAGTGGCGCGCTGCTCTCCGCCTGGTGAGCTTATTAACATAGCATTCCTCATAGGCAACAATGCTATTAGGTTCTTTTTTACAAAAGCAGCGAATATGAAAGCATGCGAAGCTCCAGAATCAAATAAAACAGTGGCGGGGGTCGAATTAACGAGGAACGTACCCACGACAACATCAGTGGCTGTCTGATGTTCTGCCTTGACTCGCTGACATGTGTCGCACAATGCCACGTGAGTCGCCACATCACGCTTCAGCCCGTACCACCAGAATCTCTCCTTGATGTCCTGGTACATCTTAGTGCTGCCTGGGTGGATCGAATAAGCTGAGTCATGTGCCTCTCTCAGAATCATCTCTCTGATCTGCGCTATGTCTGGCACACATAACCTCTTTCCATGCCATAGAGTTCCCTGATCATCAACTCAGAATCCAGGGGCCTTTCCCAGAGCAACATTCGCTGGAGTACTATACGGCGGTGAAAACTTAGGCACCGAGATCGACGTACGCCCACGGAATCCACCGTGAGGGGGTCGATAGCGTCCAACGCGCGGCACGCAGGCCAACAAGGAAAATAAAAGCGCAACGTGCAGAGCTCCCGTTCGGAGAACGTTTGCTCCCACACGGGACTGTGCCTCACGGGGGCATAGCCGACGGAACATCCGCCCTCGGTGGAATCGGGGAACACCCAGCACCGTACCTCCACCAACGCCGCAGTAACGAAACTGACCAAACCAAACCAAAACATCACTATTGGGTCCAAAACCGTGAATTGGGTGCGTTCATTTCGTTTCTGGATCGAAACTGTGCATCGTTTCGTTAACGACCCGAATGGGTGCATTAAATGCAACATTTGCATGGTTTTTTGCACAGTAACGAAACTGACAAAAACGAACCAAAACATCACTATTGGGTCCAAAAACGTGGATTGGGTGCGTTCGTTTCGTTTCTGGATCGAAACTGTGCATCGTTTCGTTAACGACCCGAATGGGTGCATTAAATGCAACATTTGCATGATTTTTTGCACAGTAACGAAACTGACAAAAACGAACCAAAACATCACTATTGGGTCCAAAAACGTGGATTGGGTGCGTTCGTTTCGTTTCTGGATCGAAACTGTGCATCGTTTCGTTAACGACCCGAATGGGTGCATTAAATGCAACATTTGCATGATTTTTTGCACAGTAACGAAACTGACAAAAACGAACCAAAACATCACTATTGGGTCCAAAAACGTGGATTGGGTGCGTTCGTTTCGTTTCTGGATCGAAACTGTGCATCGTTTCGTTAACGACCCGAATGGGTGCATTAAATGCAACATTTGCATGATTTTTTGCACAGTAACGAAACTGACAAAAACGAACCAAAACATCACTATTGGGTCCAAAAACGTGGATTGGGTGCGTTCGTTTCGTTTCTGGATCGAAACTGTGCATCGTTTCGTTAACGACCCGAATGGGTGCATTAAATGCAACATTTGCATGATTTTTTGCACAGTAACGAAACTGACAAAAACGAACCAAAACATCACTATTGGGTCCAAAAACGTGGATTGGGTGCGTTCGTTTCGTTTCTGGATCGAAACTGTGCATCGTTTCGTTAACGACCCGAATGGGTGCATTAAATGCAACATTTGCATGATTTTTTGCACAGTAACGAAACTGACAAAAACGAACCAAAACATCACTATTGGGTCCAAAAACGTGGATTGGGTGCGTTCGTTTCGTTTCTGGATCGAAACTGTGCATCGTTTCGTTAACGACCCGAATGGGTGCATTAAATGCAACATTTGCATGATTTTTTGCACAGTAACGAAACTGACAAAAACGAACCAAAACATCACTATTGGGTCCAAAAACGTGGATTGGGTGCGTTCGTTTCGTTTCTGGATCGAAACTGTGCATCGTTTCGTTAACGACCCGAATGGGTGCATTAAATGCAACATTTGCATGATTTTTTGCACAGTAACGAAACTGACAAAAACGAACCAAAACATCACTATTGGGTCCAAAAACGTGGATTGGGTGCGTTCGTTTCGTTTCTGGATCGAAACTGTGCATCGTTTCGTTAACGACCCGAATGGGTGCATTAAATGCAACATTTGCATGATTTTTTGCACAGTAACGAAACTGACAAAAACGAACCAAAACATCACTATTGGGTCCAAAAACGTGGATTGGGTGCGTTCGTTTCGTTTCTGGATCGAAACTGTGCATCGTTTCGTTAACGACCCGAATGGGTGCATTAAATGCAACATTTGCATGATTTTTTGCACAGTAACGAAACTGACAAAAACGAACCAAAACATCACTATTGGGTCCAAAAACGTGGATTGGGTGCGTTCGTTTCGTTTCTGGATCGAAACTGTGCATCGTTTCGTTAACGACCCGAATGGGTGCATTAAATGCAACATTTGCATGATTTTTTGCACAGTAACGAAACTGACAAAAACGAACCAAAACATCACTATTGGGTCCAAAAACGTGGATTGGGTGCGTTCGTTTCGTTTCTGGATCGAAACTGTGCATCGTTTCGTTAACGACCCGAATGGGTGCATTAAATGCAACATTTGCATGATTTTTTGCACAGTAACGAAACTGACAAAAACGAACCAAAACATCACTATTGGGTCCAAAAACGTGGATTGGGTGCGTTCGTTTCGTTTCTGGATCGAAACTGTGCATCGTTTCGTTAACGACCCGAATGGGTGCATTAAATGCAACATTTGCATGATTTTTTGCACAGTAACGAAACTGACAAAAACGAACCAAAACATCACTATTGGGTCCAAAAACGTGGATTGGGTGCGTTCGTTTCGTTTCTGGATCGAAACTGTGCATCGTTTCGTTAACGACCCGAATGGGTGCATTAAATGCAACATTTGCATGATTTTTTGCACAGTAACGAAACTGACAAAAACGAACCAAAACATCACTATTGGGTCCAAAAACGTGGATTGGGTGCGTTCGTTTCGTTTCTGGATCGAAACTGTGCATCGTTTCGTTAACGACCCGAATGGGTGCATTAAATGCAACATTTGCATGATTTTTTGCACAGTAACGAAACTGACAAAAACGAACCAAAACATCACTATTGGGTCCAAAAACGTGGATTGGGTGCGTTCGTTTCGTTTCTGGATCGAAACTGTGCATCGTTTCGTTAACGACCCGAATGGGTGCATTAAATGCAACATTTGCATGATTTTTTGCACAGTAACGAAACTGACAAAAACGAACCAAAACATCACTATTGGGTCCAAAAACGTGGATTGGGTGCGTTCGTTTCGTTTCTGGATCGAAACTGTGCATCGTTTCGTTAACGACCCGAATGGGTGCATTAAATGCAACATTTGCATGATTTTTTGCACAGTAACGAAACTGACAAAAACGAACCAAAACATCACTATTGGGTCCAAAAACGTGGATTGGGTGCGTTCGTTTCGTTTCTGGATCGAAACTGTGCATCGTTTCGTTAACGACCCGAATGGGTGCATTAAATGCAACATTTGCATGATTTTTTGCACAGTAACGAAACTGACAAAAACGAACCAAAACATCACTATTGGGTCCAAAAACGTGGATTGGGTGCGTTCGTTTCGTTTCTGGATCGAAACTGTGCATCGTTTCGTTAACGACCCGAATGGGTGCATTAAATGCAACATTTGCATGATTTTTTGCACAGTAACGAAACTGACAAAAACGAACCAAAACATCACTATTGGGTCCAAAAACGTGGATTGGGTGCGTTCGTTTCGTTTCTGGATCGAAACTGTGCATCGTTTCGTTAACGACCCGAATGGGTGCATTAAATGCAACATTTGCATGATTTTTTGCACAGTAACGAAACTGACAAAAACGAACCAAAACATCACTATTGGGTCCAAAAACGTGGATTGGGTGCGTTCGTTTCGTTTCTGGATCGAAACTGTGCATCGTTTCGTTAACGACCCGAATGGGTGCATTAAATGCAACATTTGCATGATTTTTTGCACAGTAACGAAACTGACAAAAACGAACCAAAACATCACTATTGGGTCCAAAAACGTGGATTGGGTGCGTTCGTTTCGTTTCTGGATCGAAACTGTGCATCGTTTCGTTAACGACCCGAATGGGTGCATTAAATGCAACATTTGCATGATTTTTTGCACAGTAACGAAACTGACAAAAACGAACCAAAACATCACTATTGGGTCCAAAAACGTGGATTGGGTGCGTTCGTTTCGTTTCTGGATCGAAACTGTGCATCGTTTCGTTAACGACCCGAATGGGTGCATTAAATGCAACATTTGCATGATTTTTTGCACAGTAACGAAACTGACAAAAACGAACCAAAACATCACTATTGGGTCCAAAAACGTGGATTGGGTGCGTTCGTTTCGTTTCTGGATCGAAACTGTGCATCGTTTCGTTAACGACCCGAATGGGTGCATTAAATGCAACATTTGCATGATTTTTTGCACAGTAACGAAACTGACAAAAACGAACCAAAACATCACTATTGGGTCCAAAAACGTGGATTGGGTGCGTTCGTTTCGTTTCTGGATCGAAACTGTGCATCGTTTCGTTAACGACCCGAATGGGTGCATTAAATGCAACATTTGCATGATTTTTTGCACAGTAACGAAACTGACAAAAACGAACCAAAACATCACTATTGGGTCCAAAAACGTGGATTGGGTGCGTTCGTTTCGTTTCTGGATCGAAACTGTGCATCGTTTCGTTAACGACCCGAATGGGTGCATTAAATGCAACATTTGCATGATTTTTTGCACAGTAACGAAACTGACAAAAACGAACCAAAACATCACTATTGGGTCCAAAAACGTGGATTGGGTGCGTTCGTTTCGTTTCTGGATCGAAACTGTGCATCGTTTCGTTAACGACCCGAATGGGTGCATTAAATGCAACATTTGCATGGTTTTTTGCACAGTAACGAAACTGACAAAAACGAACCAAAACATCACTATTGGGTCCAAAAACGTGGATTGGGTGCGTTCGTTTCGTTTCTGGATCGAAACTGTGCATCGTTTCGTTAACGACCCGAATGGGTGCATTAAATGCAACATTTGCATGATTTTTTGCACAGTAACGAAACTGACAAAAACGAACCAAAACATCACTATTGGGTCCAAAAACGTGGATTGGGTGCGTTCGTTTCGTTTCTGGATCGAAACTGTGCATCGTTTCGTTAACGACCCGAATGGGTGCTCATGTTCCTCCTCATTCTTGGAGAAGACCAGGATGTCATCAATGAATACCACCACAAACTTGTCAAGGTAATCCATGAACACGTTGTTCATCAGGTACATGAAGTATGCAGGAGCGTTGGTCAATCCAAAAGACATGACCAAGAACTCATACAACCCGTACCGAGTGGTGAAAGCGGTCTTGGGTATGTCTGACGGGCGGATCCTCATCTGGTAGTAACCCGATCGAAGGTCTATCTTGGAGAACACACAAGCTCCTCTCAGTGAATTTAAATATATTTAAATTCTTGTTTGAACCACAAGCAAAACAAAAATAAATGCAGTAGCATGAATGCAACAATAAATGTTTCTATCACCTATATTTGATTTTAAATTTTAGAAAATTATTATTTAGCCTTTATAGAATAGGTGAAAGCATTAAATAATTAATTAAATGCCAAAAATTTTAAATTTGAGTGTTTTGGGTGTTACACATCAACATATCAACAACCCTCTCCAACTCTCGGCGTCGTCGTCTTCGCCGTGCTCGAGGTTACACAAGAAGATTCTTGCTGTGTGTAGCCACCGCCACCTCATGCCAGCAGCGATGCGCCTTTTTTCGAGTGCTACGGCGCCATCGCGGCATTGCCATCTGGAGGATGAGGTTCATGCATGCTAGCGTACGAAATATTGGGAGTCAGGAACCTGCGATCTCATGATATGGCTGCTCAAGCAGGAGTTCTGGGACGGTAAGTTAAAAGATTATCTGTCGGTGGACATGCAAATTTTCAGGTTTCATATGGTTTCCTTTAACCACAAATACATTTCGTTATACTCTGCCATTTGTATTGAATCGAACATTGATTTGCAAAAGCTATTTATTAATTGTATGTACAATATAGGCATGGACATGATGGAGCTGGCGGAAGATCTGGGCTTCGTGATGCGCTGTGCATAGACGACGGATCCAAGCACTTGACATGAAAAATCTATTGTTTCTCCCTGCAGCATGCAGATTGCACAGATGGTGCGCTGGCGCAAATCAACTGATGGGAGACGAAGCTAGTCTGGCAGATTTTAGTTTGTAGCTCGGTAGTTCCCATTAACAGAATGGGATGCTTCTGTACAGGAAAAGACCAGCAATAATCTTGCTTCCACTATAGGGCACTCACGTATGTCTTGCATATGACACAGAAGCATGCACAAAAATCGATATACCCTTGTTAATATTTTTTTTCCATAATTTCTTTGTGCTGTATACAAGACTCTTGGTGGAGGATGCGACCTCTGCTTTTCTCTGTGTATATGTGGCAGCTAAAAAAATTACTTATCTATGTTTTATAAATTACTCTAGAAATTTGCATGTCATAATTTTGGAAATTACTTCTGGATTGATAGAATTTGGAATAGCCAAAAATCCCAATATCGTGGATGAGTAAATACTCTTGATATTTGTGTGTGTGGTGGTGGGGGATACGCCTTGACAATTGAAAAATACTCTGATCAATTTAGAAAATACTTTCTCTAGTCAATTTGAAAATACTCCTAACCTCTAAAAATGGGCCTAACATTTGGAATACTCCTCTACCCTATATGAAATATTACTCCTAACATTAAGAAGATATGATCATCTAATCGGAAAATGTTATTAAAATACTCATCTAAAACAATAAGCATAATATGTGTTTGTTTTGTCTACATGGAGTAATTAATGAATGAAACAAGTACTCCTCGTAATTGAAAAATACTCTTCTTGCCAAATGAAAAATAGGACTCTAGTCAATTGAAAATACTCAGATTTGGAAAAAAATACTCATATTTGGAAAAAAGAATACTCCTGACATTTGAGAAAAAAAATACTCCCGTACTCAGCTGAAAATGCTCTTGAGATTTGAAAACTATTCCTTCTCAATTAGGAAATACTCCCGTTATTGGAAAATACTCCAGCTAGTTGAGATCAGCAAGTCAACATCGGTAGTGTAGTGAAGATTTATTCATTTGTCTTTGAAGAGAGAGGGGCAGCTTTGATTCCGTGGCATGTCACAGATGCATGTATAGTTGTGTGCATGCACACTTGAATGGGAGCTGTTGCACGTGTGTACATGATATGGAATATTACACCTAACCCTAGGAAAATGTGACCATCTAATATGGAATATTACTTCTCCAATATTGTTAAAATACTCATCTAAACAACATGTAGTAATTAGTATAAGAAACAAGGAGTAATTAGTGAACCAAACAAGGACTCCTAACATTTTAAAAATACTCCTCTTGTTAAATACAAAATACACCTCTACTCATGAAATTACTCATGTTGCGGACATGGAGTAATCAGTGAAAGAAATTAGGGGTAACTATTCAACAAAACAACATACACGTATAACGTAGTTGAACCACGAAAGGAGATACAAGATAACAAAAGCATTGTTGTGTGTTCGTAATGTATTACTAATTGTACGCTGTAATCACGTTTTAATGTTGCATGGATCTCCCTCCCAAACATGATGGCATGCGTTATATTTACTCTAATAAATCTCGCCCATGCTAGCTGGTGAGCATGCAAGCATTACTAAGTATTAACTGCCTCGTGATGAAGATTCAAAACCCTCTTTCTTAGATACAATTTATGTTAACCTTACTGGACCTTCCATGTATGCCTGCATGCCGATAAGATTTTTTGGATCCGTATGCACTCCATGAACGAATTACTTTTCGTACGTTGAGGCCGCCACCTAAGAATTACTGCATGCCCGTTGTATTTCGTTGCGTTGCTGCTCCTGCTACGCCATGGCACCGGTGAAGAAGTTGAAGCAGGAGCTTGCTAAAACATGGCGACCGCCGTTTGGTAATAAGAAAACAGTGGCGACTATCGTACGGCCGCGGCACAATATATGTCCGCCACATCCAATCCTTCTCTAGCTCCGAGCCATACCCAGGCCAGATTTCAAGGATAAGCTGCCAAAAGTTGCCACGGAGCTATATACGGATGCATATTAAAGCGGATGCGCATAAAAAAGAATCAACTTTTTACTCCACGGGATGAAAATGTAGTAACTTTACCGTCGCCGGAGCTCCGGGTCCAAGCGCCGCCGCGGGTGCTAAAGTTTGTGTGTTTTGCCTGACTATATATATATATATATAGTCCCTGACGTGCCATGTAAATGAGAAAAAATACGTGAAAAATGGTGAGAGGTGATTAGATAGGCATCCTGAAAGCCTAGAGCAAATTTATACTGCAACAGAATTAAAAAGCGCTTCTTTTGTTGTGTACTCTACGAGTTTTTTTGTTTTTTGGCCCTTTTTATGAAAAAAGTTTACAAAAATGCCCCTGGTGAAAGATTTCAAAAAAAAAAAATAGACCCTAAGCTCGGCGCCGAGGTTACACGTCTTGACGCCATGGACCATGGCGCCGAGCCAGCGCGCAGCCAGCCGACGTGGCAGTGAGCTCGGCGCCAAGACATACGGCGCCGAGCCCCAATTCAAAACAGCCGCCCCAGGGCTGCTGCCCCAAGCTGCTTCATTTGTTCTTCATTCCTCTCGGTTTTTCCTCTATCTCCAACCCGCCCAACCTCCGCAATCAACATATTAGACCGTGGAAACTTGGATTTATTCCATAAATCTTCGAGTGCAAGGTATCCTCTCTCATCCCCTCTTTTTTCTAGCATTGATGTCACACCCCAAAATTTCCGAATTTTGGGTTGTGAATTTCAACATAATTAAAATAATATTTTTCTCAACGGGGGCGGACCCTGCACGGTTTCAATGCGTTTCGCGCATAGGAGGAGGATATGCTGCAAGGAGCCCCGAGCTCCTGTCCCGAGCGGAGGCGGTCGGAGGGCTTCTTGTCTTTGAGTTACGACCTCGCTTCCCCTTCGTGGGGGAGAAGGGTGAGGTCATTCGTGCACCCTCGAATCGGGCAGCGTACACGGATGCCTCGGTGACTGTTAGCGGGCAGTTCAAGTGGACGCCCGTGCCCCGTTCGCTAGGGTCGGCTCGTGTCCGGAGACGCGTCCATGTAGCGCTTGCAAAGGTTTGCTAGGTGGGGCTCGGTCCCTTTCGATAGGGTCCGAGGGCGCGAAAGCTCTCCCTCGTTGGGATCCCCCTACTAGCTGCCTTTGTCCGGCCTTGAACACAACAGGGGTGTCCCCAAACTTCGCGTTCGGGTAAAGTTCGTTGAACACGCCCGAATTGTCCCTGACTGTCGACTCCGGAGCGCCTGTCGAACCCTTTCGGGGCCCGCGGGAAAAAAGGGGAGGGGCCCCTGGTTGTCAGCGACGTGCCACGCGCGCGTCCGGCCCGTTGCCAATGGGTTGGCGTGTCACGGCAGGATGAGTCCATTCCCTTATAAAAGGAGAGCGGGGGGGGGGGGGTAAGGGAATTTCTTACCTTCGCCTTCCTCGCCGCCAGCTCTCGCCTCTGCCTTTCTCTTGC
>OAMR01000370.1:33926-45179 GCA_900205405.1 Echinochloa crus-galli | reverse complement strand
GCCCGGGCAGAGCAGAAGGCCCAGGAGGCCGAACGGCTGGGCCGCTCACTTCAGGAGAAGGAGGGTGCGCTGGCCACCGCGGAGGGCCTGCTCCAGCAAGAGCGCACGGCGCTTACCGAGGCCAGGGCCTTGGTAGACGGTATGGCTTTACGCTTTCCTGGCTTTCTTGGCTGTTTCTGTGTTGGAGTTCGTCTTGACGTGCTCGAGCCTTGTCAGGGCTGCAGAGGGCCGAGGCCGAGAAGGCGAACGAGGTGGTGGCTGTTCAAGCTGCCTACTCCGAGGCTCAGGGGGAGCTCGAGATGCTGAGGGCTGCCGCCGACGCCGCATGCCGGGACATCCAGTGCGTCGACATCCCGTCGGGGTTGCAGTCAGGGTCGTCGTTACCCAGCCGCCTGCGGTCTTTGAGAGGCTGCGTGACGGAGCACCTCGAGAACGCCCTTCACCTTGGTGTGAAGAAGGCACTCGGCGTGGTGTCGACGCATTATGACATCGACCTCGCGGCGGTGGCGCGCGACTACTTCATCGACACAGACCTGGATGACGACGCCGCCCTTGCTGCTCTCGACGAGGCCGATAACGGCGCCGAGGACGCCGCTACGGCGCTTGCCGCCAAGTTCGGGCGCGAGCTTTTCCCTGGAGAGGATGAAGATGCTTGCGCGGATATCGAGCCTGAGGTCGCGGCTGCCACCGAAGCCGAGGTTGATCCTGAGGCCAACGCCGTGGCGTCCCTTGAGGAGGCCATTGCCTCGGTGCACCATGATGACGATGGTCCTGGGGCCCTCGCGTCGGTTCCTTCGACCGTCGCCGCCGAGGCCACCACGCCCCCGCAGGAAGGTGGAGCCTGAAGGGTTCAGGCTTAGTATCTAGATGTATCTTAGTTTTTAGGAGACTAGCTCTGTAAAATAAACTAAGATTGAAAGTCGATTGTGCGTTTCAAAATTGTTCGATTGTTCTATTGTGCTACTCTTGGCTTGGAGAGATTTTAGCCGGGTATTTCGAATCCGCAAGCAATTAAAGCGTGGAGTGGAGAGGGAGGTGCCGTATCCCTTCGCGGGCATAGGCGGTCTCACGGCTCAACCAGCTCCAGCTTTAGCTGGCTCGCGCCCCGCATCTCTCTAAGCATCTCGAGTTTTAGCACAATTTTTGAAAATTGGGACGATTAGGGGGGTAAACCCCCCTGCAGCCCCCGAGGGGGGCTTGGCTCTATTGAGAATAGGACCAAGTCCCCCTTGTTCATGCTGTTAGTAACAATGTTTTCATGTTTTTCGCAAACTTTTCATTGTTGTTAACTAAGAACATGAAGTATTTACAAGAAATACTTAGAGTTTTAAGGATAGAAGCGACGTAGCTGTTGGATGTTCCAGGCGTTGGTGAAGACCTCGCCCTTCTCGTTCGCCAGCTTGTAAGTGCCAGGCTTGAGGACCTTGGCGATGATGAACGGCCCCTCCCACGGAGGAGTGAGCTTGTGGCGCCCTCGATTGTCCTGTCTCGATTGTCCTGGCGTAGTCTTAGCACCAGGTCCCCTTCGTGGAGGTCCCGACGCCGAATCTTCCGAGCTTGGTGTCGCCGGAGCGATTGCTGGTAGCGTGCAGAGTGAAGTAGCGCTACGTCGCGAGCCTCATCCACCTGGTCCAGCGAATTCTCGCGGTTTCGCTGGTTTTGGTCTTCATGGTAGGCCTTGAGCCTCGGAGACCCATACTCCAAGTCTGTCGGGAGGACGGCTTCGGCGCCATAGACGAGGAAGAACGGGCTGAAGCCTGTGGCTCTGCTTGGGGTTGTCCTGAGACTCCAGATCACCGATGGCATCTCAGCAACCCACTTCCGGCCAAACTTGTTCAGCTTGTTGAAGATTCTTGGCTTCAGGCCTTGTAGTATCATGCCGTTGGCACGTTCTACTTGGCCGTTCGTTTGTGGATGTGCCACGGCCGACCAATCAACGCGAATGTGATGGTCGTCGCAGAACTCCAAGAACTTCTTGCCGGTGAATTGGGTGCCGTTGTCAGTGATGATCGAGTTGGGTACCCCGAATCGGTGGATGATATCGGTGAAGAACAGCGGCCTGCTCAGATCTGATGCTGGTGATGGCTCGGACCTTGATCCACTTCGATAACTTGTCGATGGCCACCAACAAGTGGGTGAAGCCCCCGGGCGCTGGGCGGAAGGGCCCCACGAGATCCAACCCCAGACCGCAAAAGGCCATGTTACAGGGATGCGTCTTTCATGCGTAAAATTGGCACCCTTCGCAGGTGCCAAGGTTTGCGACTTGATCGCCCTTCGTGGTGCATAGGAGAGAGTTTCCCCCACGAGCTCCATAGACCACTTTGCTATTCTGCCCGAGATGTCCGGGTTGCGGACTATCTCCCCCAAGGGGAAGGATGAGACCACGGTGACCGGGTGAGCCTCGAAGTAGTGCCGCAGCTTTCGACGCGCGAGCACTACGGCATAAATCAGCTTCTGGATCTGTGGGTATCGTGTCTTGGTTTCGGTCAGCACTTCGCTGACATAGTACACCGGCCTCTGGACCGGCAGGGCGTGGCCCTCCTCCATCCTTTCCACAACCACGACGGAGCTGACCACTTGCGTTGTTGCAGCCACATAGAGGTAGAGAGGCTCACCGCCCCGCGGCGGCGTGAGGATGGGTGCGTGTGCGAGCGACGCTTTTAGCCCGTTGAGGGCTTTTTGGGCTTCGGGGGTCCATGAAAAGCGTTCGTGCTTTTTTAGGAGTCGGTACAAAGGCAGGCCCTTTTCACCTAGTCGAGAGATGAAGCGGCTGAGGGCTGCCAGGCAGCCCAGTACCCTTTGTACCCCCTTCAGATCCCGAATCGGCCCCATTCGCTCTAGGGCCGAGACTTTTTCGGGGTTGGGTTCGATGCCTCGCTGGGAGACGATGAAGCCTAACAGCATGCCTCGCGGCACCCCGAATACGCATTTTTCCGGATTCAACTTTACCCCGTTCGCCCGGAGGCAATCGAACGTGATTTGCAAATCGTTAACCAGATCGCTTGCCTTTCTGGTCTTAACAACGATATCGTCAACATATGCCTCAACGGTTCGCCCGATGTGGCTTCCGAAAACGTGTTGCATACATCGCTGGTATGTAGCTCCAGCGTTTCGGAGGCCGAACGGCATAGTGACGTAGCAAAATATGCCAAACGGGGTGATGAAAGAAGTCGCGAGCTGGTCGGACTCTTTCATCTTGATTTGATGATAACCGGAATAAGCATCAAGAAAGCACAGCAATTCACACCCAGCGGTGGAGTCTACTATTTGATCTATTCTAGGCAGAGGAAATGGAACCTTAGGGCATGCTTTATTTAAACCGGTATAGTCTACGCACATGCGCCATTTTCCATTTTTCTTTTTAACTAGAACGGGATTTGCAAGCCAGGTTGGGTGAAATACCTCTTTGATGAACCCAGCTTGCAGGAGCTTATGCACCTCCTCCCCGATGGCGCGGCGCTTTTCTTCGTCGAACCGCCGCAGTCGCTGTACCACCGGCTTGGAGTGGGGCTTGATGTCGAGGCTGTGCTCGGCGACCTCCCTCGGGATCCCCGGCATGTCCGAGGGTCTCCACGCGAAAATGTCGGCGTTGGCGCGGAGAAATTCGACGAGCACTGCTTCCTATTTGGGGTCGAGGGTGGTGCTGACCCTCAACGCCTTGCCCTCGGGGGCAGCGGGGTCGAGGGGCACCGCTTTGGTGTGTTCCGCAGCCTCGAAGGTGCCCGCGTGACTTTTGGTGGAGTCGATGGCCTCATTCGCCATCTTCTCCAAATCCGCCACCAGGGTCTCGCTGTAGGCGAGCGCTTCCGCACCCTCGACGCACTCGACGTCGCACGTGTAGGCGTGCTCGTACGACGATCCTACAGTGATGACGCCCTTTGGCCCGGGCATCTTCATCTTGAGGTAGGCATAGTTGGGGACCGCCATGAACTTGGCGTAGCATGGTCGCCCGAAAATGGCGTGGTATGCTCCCGGGAATCCCACTACCTCAAAAGTGAGGATTTCCTTCCGAAAGTTGTCAGGGGTGCCGAAGCAGACGGGCAGGTCGATCTGCCCGAGGGGTTGGACCCGTTTTCCCGGCGCGATGCCATGGAAAGGTGCCTTGCTCGGCCTCAGCTGGTTTACGCCAATACCCATAAGCTCCAAGGTGTGGACGTAGAGGATGTTGAGGCTGCTGCCCCCGTCCATCAGCACCTTGGAGAATCGAGTGTTGCCGATGACGGGGTCGACGACAAGCGGATAGCGCCCCGGATTCGGGATATAGTCCGGATGGTCCTCGCGGCCGAAAGAGATGGTCTCTTCCGACCAGGCGAGGTAAGCTGGCGTTGCGGGGTGAACGGAGAAGACCTCTCGGCGTTCACGTCTTTGTTCCCGGGACGTCGCGTTCACTGTGGGCCCTCCTACGATGAAGAATACATTCTCCACATGGGGGAACTCGTCGTTGCCGCCATCGCCCGCATCCTTCTTCGTGCCATCCTCCTTACGAAGGTGCGCCTGAAGTAACCCTTGATCATCCCACACTGTTCGAGGGTGTGGGTGACGGGGCCCTTATGGTACGGGCATGGCTTCTTCAGCATCTCGTCGAACAGGCCTCCCCCCTGAGGGGGGCCTCGAGGGCCTTTGCGGCCTCGCTCGACCACGAGGGCGTCGTCAGAGTCCTCGCCCTGCTGCTGCGCGGCTCGCCGAGGCTTCTTGCCCTTACCGCCTCATTTATGCTTTTTTGCCTTTGCCTTGGGTTTGCTGCCCTCCGCGGGCAACTCCTCTGCGCGCTTCCCCTTGGTCTTGCCGTCGAAGATTGCCCCGTCAGCCTCCTCTCCAGAGGCAAAGTTGGTGGCGATGTCGAACAGAGCGTTGACGCTGGTGGGATGGTTTCGCCCCAGCTCGCGCACCAGCTCTCGACAGGTCGTGCCTTCGAGGAAGGCGTGGTTGATTTCGGAGTTACCCACGTTCGGGAGCTCGGTGCAGTGCTTGGAGAAGCGGCGGATGAAGTCCCTCAGCGGCTCGTCGGCCGCCTGCCGGCACCTGCGCAGGTCCTAGGAGTTTCTGGGGCATACGTATGTGCCCTGGAAGTTACCCACGAACATCCTGACCAGGTCATCCCAGTCGTGGATTTGGTTCGTGGGCAGGTGTTCGAGCCATGTCCACGCCGAGTCCGCGAGATGAAGCGGAAGGTTGCGGATGATCATGGCATCGTCGGTGGCCCCGCCCAACTGGCAAGCCAGGCGGTAGTTGTTGAGCCACGTCTCGGGTTTTGTCTCGCCCGAATACTTGGTGATGGTGGTCGGTTGACGAAAGCGCGGCGGGATGGCGGCCGAACGGATCTTCCGGCTGAACACAGGGGTTCCCGGGGGTTCCGGCGTCGGGCTTTTGTCCTCCTCGCTGTCATAGCGACCCCCTAATTGGGGGTGCCTGCTGTGAGGAGGCGCCGCATCCTGCCTCTTCCTGTTCAGGACATCGCGCGCATCACCATCGTCGATGGCGCCCCGCGTGTCCACGAGTCGGTCCTTTGCGGACCTCCTCGTTTCGCGGTCGCCGGTCACGAGTGCCCTTCCATCGTTCGTTGGACGGTGAGGCGTCCATGCGCCCCTGGGTGGGGTATGGATGGATTGTTCCTTACCCCACTTGCTTCCTCCGGCTCTCGAACTGGCCTGGTGGCGCATGCGGGAGGCGGAACTTTCCGCTTGTTGAACGGCCGCTTCTTCGACAAGGGCCTGCACCTGGCGCCGCATGCTGCGCGCTTCTGGTGTCGATGGTTCGGGCATGGCCCGAATCAGGGTTTGCTGTGGCGACGAGCTTCTGGCTTGCTCGTGGCGGCATGGCAGGGCTGGCGTCGTCGCCGTCGCCCATGATGCGCGCTTGAGCGATACGCCCGGCAGTTCGCGCGCGTTCGCCGCCCTTGGGCTGCCGGGCTTCCAGAGCTGCGCGCAGCTCCTGTACCTGCTGGCGCTCCTGTTGGAGCCTAGCTTCCAGCTCTTGCACCTGCGCGAGCTGTGCCTGCGTGAGTGCGGCTTCGCCTGTTGGCTCGACGGGCGCTAGTGGCGGTTCGTCGTGTCCGGCTCCGTTGCGCGTTTCTTCATCCTCTCCCACGGACTCTACTTCGCCGTCGAGGACGAAGCATTCCCGCGTGGGGTCGTATTCCGCGGCGGGGGTGCGCCCCCCTGTAATACGGCGGCGGGCTGGAGCCACAGGTGTGCGTGCCAATCAGGGAGGACGACGCGCGGGGCAACGCGCCGTTCCTCGCGAATCTGCAGCTCGCGCAATCTTCGTCGTCTCCTGAGGTTGGGTGGCGTTGGCGGTGCCGGTGTGATAGCTATCATGCCGGGTGCCCTGGACGCGAGCCGCATGAGGAGGCCCTCACCGGTCGCTTCGAACTCCAGGCTCCCGAACATGATCCGGTACCCGCGCGGAAGCGGGCCGGGGGACCCCGGGGCGGATCGTGGCGACATGGCCTTGGCGTGGCCTGCCGTCAAGGGAACTGATCGGGTTCGAACTCCAGGCTCCCAAACGTGATCCGGTACCCGCGCGGAAGCGGGCCGGGGGACCCCGTGGCGGATCGTGGTGGCATGGCCATGGCTTGCCATCAAGGGAACTGATCGGGTGAAGTGGGTTGATCACAGCGCCTCCCCTACCTGGCGCGCCACTGTCGGTGCTGGGATCGGTCGGCCAATCCCCAGCGCCAAACAGAATGTGCTGTGTCCCGTCCCCTGACGGGTGATGCAAGAGCTAGCACGGTGAGACAAGGGTTTATCCTGGTTCCGACCGTGAGGTCGTACGTCCAGCAGGGTGCGCTCGGGGCGCTGTACTATCTTGCACCGGAGTGCTTGCAGTGGGGGGCTACAAGCAAGGCGGGAGAGGAGAAGGAGTCTCCACGTCCCTGAGAATGGGTGCGATTGGGGCGAGTGCCGATATCGCGTGAGGCGGTGTGCGTGGTTGAGCGTCCGTTTTTTCTCCTCTCTCGCCCCTCCCTCCTTTTATAGGCCAAGGAGAGAAGGGGGGAGGGGCTTACAAGTACAGGTACAGTGTGTGCTACAGAGGTGTGTACTGGAGAGCGTGGCGCTGGGCGTGCGGTCGTCCTTGACCCTGGCGGGTGATTTATGGCGACCTCCGGCTTCCGCGGGCGTCATGGCCGTCCCCGTGCTTGTCCTGGAGTGATTTCGAGGGGTGGCGCTGCCATAATCCGCACCCAGCTGCCCGCCGCTGGTCGATTCGAGGGCGTGGTAGGTGGGGAAGGACGAGAGTTCGCGGCACAGGGGCCGGCATGGCGCTTGCTGTCGACCATAGTGCGCAGCGTGCCCGGTTTGCCGGGGAATGGCCGAGAGTTGGTGGATTTGACCCGGCGTTCGTCATCACCGGACCACGTCTGACCGGAGTCCGTACTCGGTTGCTGCTCATATATTCGTTCGAGGGTTCTTCACGCCAATTCGAGGGCTGCGCCGGGGGGGAAAGGACGGGAGCGGGCGGAATAGTGGTGCGGATTGACGCCTGCAAGTCCGCACAGGGCCTCGCGCAGCGCCGCATGCGTCCTCACAGTGGTGGTGAGGACGCATAGTGACCGGAGTAGTTGAAACAGCGAGCTCTGTGGTGTCAGCAGCGCGGCGTGGGGAGAGATTGCCTTTTGACTTCGGCGCCCGCCTGATGGGGCGGGCATTAAATGTCGTTGCCGGGCGGGGCGCCGGGGCGTGCCGCGTTATGTAGAGTGGTGGCCTCGAGAGAGGCGGAGTCGGCTCGCCCGCTCGAGGGGTTGCGCGGCCCTCAAGCGAGGCGGAGTTTGCGTTGTGCCTGCTCGAGGGGGTGCGCGGCCCTCGAGCGGGGTAGAGACGGGGGCGCGCGGCTCGGGCCCCCTTGACAGGCAAGCTCGGACGGCCGTTCTTGGGCCACGATAGGCTGTGACGGGCCGCGCTGCCTTGGTGGCCCTTTCGGGTTGCCTGTGATTCGGCCTTTCGTGGTTGACCGTTTTTTGGAGGGTGATTACCCCGATGGTTAGGGGACCCCCTGGGTCTGTCCCCGACAACATCTAAGCGAATGCTACATCGTGGCTGAGCCAAAAGGTGGTCATGATCTACTAAGTATAAACATCTGCTGATACTGCCTACTGCATCTGTCTCATACTGCTGAAAGTGCCTGTGAGGCGCGCTGCCAATCTCACAGCCTCAGTCTCTGTCTGCTCCTTGATCACTGTCTGTCATCGTGGAGAGTGTCCGTGAGGCGCGCAGCCAACCTCACTGTGTCCATCTCAGGTCCTGTCAACTGCTTCTCTAGGTGTGCCAGTTCTTGTCTCAGTCTTGTCATCTCGGGGGTAAGGGTTCGAGTCTCAGGTAGTGGTATCGGCTCAACTTGGCTTGGTGAGACCCTGTAGTTCTCAGTCCTGGGTTCAACTCTGCGTTCCTCTGGAAGTCCTTGGTTCACTGTGATCATCTCTGCCACTCTCTTCCTGTCTGATCTTACCCAACTACTAAGGGTCCTTCGAGCTTCATCCTTTGCCATAATCTGTTGAAGACTCAAGTACTTCATCAGCTAGTAGTTTCGCCCACTCTTCTCCTTGTAGCTATCCACCTCTTCCTGAAGTTCTGAGTTGTGACTGTCCAACCAATATACTTCTTCCTTGGTACTCACATACTACAGGCACTTCTTCGATCGTCTTTTTCTCGATAGAGTATACCAACTGTCTCAGAATACATGTTCTGGATCTCTTCCCTGTTCTTCTTCTTTGTGGCTCTACTGTTACCTTGACTCCGCTAGGGTGTGTCAACTCAACTGTTCTGGGCGAGCAACTGATTACCCCTTTGTGCTCTGTAAGCCAATCCATTCCTAGCTTGGCAACTTTCTCTTCTAAGCCAATGTTCAAGTACTCCTGCTCTATCATGCACTGAACTGAGGTCCGCAGAGTCACGTTCCGCTCTTGGTCTGCTGCGTGAGCCTGCAAGCTGACTGCGTCTCTGTTAGTTGGATCTTCAAGAGCCCGCGGTAGGTACCGGAAATGAGTGTGGCTGAGCTAGTTCTGGTACACAAGTGTGGCAAGTCGGAGTATCCTCATGGCTATAGTCTGCACTGCCCGACTGAAGGTGCTCTCGCTGGTAGCTGCCCGTAGCATCAGTGACCTTGGTCGTCTAGGGATATTGGGTACTACCATCTGCAACCGGGTGTGTACTCCTTCACCAGGGCCGTAGGTCCAGCCCTCGTAGAAGACGTTGTCCACATCTATCCCCACTGTATGCAACACCTCCCTCAGTATCACTGCCAAACCTCCACAGTCTGCTCATGTGGTCCTGATCTCCCGTCGTTCATCTGCTAATCCTCTTCCTTCCATCTGCCAGACAGTTAGTGGGTTGTTAGTAAGTTTGCAAGTTAGTAAGGTAAGGTAAGGGTAAAAGTTTTGTAAATAGTTGAGATATACATATATATATAGTTTTCAAATAGTCCAAGGGGTTTCATATACAGTAGAGGACTCAGTTAGAGCTTCTGTCCTAAGTTTCCGTTCTAAGGGTTACGCGCTACGGTCAAGTATGGCTCTGATACCAACTATGACGAACCGGATTCTCACCGACGAGAACCCGACTCCCTGTACCCTTGAGATAGTCCCAGGAATAGCAGCTATCTCGTACAGAACTCATCTCAGTCGAATATCACATCCATACAACGATAAAAGATTCATTACATGACATATATAAAACATAGCGGTCTGGTACAAGCCCTCTGGGCTAAATCGACAATAAGAAACAACTGCGCAGCAGTAGCTAGATCATCAGGGTCCACTCCTCCACAGGCATCCTTGAGCGTAGCGCGCTCCCTTCAGTCATACCACCCGTCCTGGTTGAACTCGTGGTCGGGGTCTTCACCTGAGAACCCAAAGTCTGTCCCCAAGGAAATGGGACAGGTCCACGTCACCAACCATAATATGATGCAAGCTTTAAAGTGGCCTATTATAGGATATAGAAATAATCAAGATTTGAGCCAGGGTTTTCTTATGCAAGCAGCAGCAATAACCCAAATTCATCTCACCACCAACTCCTTCATTCACACGCACATCCACTCCCCAAATCCAACCATCAGCCTCACATTCCCATCGGGCTCGTCCTGCCACAGCAGGTTCCCGCAAACATCATCCACCAACACCTTTCCCTCTCTAGTCGACTCAGTGAGCTCCCTCCCCACCTTGTCTCAACAGCCTCAACTGGACCAATCTCTCATAACCCAAATCAAGGATGAGGTAAAGAAAGCAGATTCCCATGCTAGTCGGAACTTATCAGAAATGGGTCGTCCGTAACCGTGGACACGGCTATACGTATAGTTTACACTCTGCAGAGGTGGCACTCCAGGAATCCATCCGGGCTGCAAGGCTAGTCCGCAACCAACCTGAGACACAGCCCACAGCAAAGACCCATATTGTTTCCTCTACAGTGAAGGAGGCTGTCCAAATGATCCGTGAATATCTGAAGGACGAACCATGGTTAACATTGATCTGCAAGAAGCTGCAGTAAGACTTCATTCACTCTTATTCTTCTGCCTGTCTGTGCTCAAGCTCTAAAAAAAATCCATTTTGTTGCAGGCTGGATATGCACGCCTACAGTCTCGGCGCCGCACTAGAGTAGGCTTGCTGGAACCCTCCCCATACTGGGTAGATGGTGAGCACGGTATTTCCCAAGTCCAAAATTGGGGCACGACTCGGTCCTTAATTATCGGTAAAGCGAGTACCTGCGTCAAAAGCGATCCGCCGCAACGGTCCGCAATCGGCACCCATAACAGGTATAGCCGCCCAAACTCCTCAAGTAACCAATATCCAAGAACCATGTACCCGCAACAGGTACTCCATAGGGACTGCCCGAGTGCAGTCCCCAAGCACCCCGATCAAAAGATCGAGTTGTTATTACTCGCTTACACCGCCTAGCTGCACTACTCCTCCCATACCACCCACAACTCACGCCAAGAGGATCAAATCACAACCATCCCAACACATGCAAGCATACATAGCATAGCATAATCATAAAGTGAGTAGTAGGTAGCAAGGTAGCAGGATAATAACAAAGGCAGTGCAGGTTTATCATGCGAGTAAAGTAAAGCGCTAGCATACTAGTTGCATGTCTAATAGGTACTTTCAGAGAGGTCGGGCGTGAACCTGGGCAAAGGTCTTCGTCCACGTCAAAGCAGTTGTAGATGTGGTCCGGCTCCTCCTGACTCTCCGGAGCTCCTAAGGCTGTGGAAAATAAAATAAGACGCGGCTACTAGCAAAGAAACACTAAAACAGCAACGAAAGAA
>OAMR01000370.1:0-12058 GCA_900205405.1 Echinochloa crus-galli | reverse complement strand
AAAACAGTACAACCATGAGTGCCATGTGGCTCTTTATATAAAACTATGAGGGTTTTCATGTAAAAAGACAAAACTTGGACCTCGGGTGCAATTTTAAAACTTGCAGGGGCTAAAACAGAAGAAACAGGACCTATCTATAATTATTTTTGAACTAAGATGGACTGCGGGTTGATTTTTAAAAACTTGAAGGGCTCTTTTGCAAAATAGCCTAGGTTGACCGGTATGGATCGGATGAAAAGCCTTCAATGAATCTCCTGTAATATCCAGCCAATCCCAGAAAGCTTCTGATCTCAGAGACTGTGGTAGGAGGTTCCCAATCCAACACATCCTTGACTTTACTTGGATCCACTGCAATGCCTCCATCAGTAACAACATGACCAAGAAAAGACACTTGATTCAACCAAAACTCACATTTACTAAACTTGGCATACAACTGGTTCTGTCTAAGAGTCTGCAACACCAACCTCAAATGTTCTTCGTGCCCCTCCTCATTCTTAGAGTAAACCAGAATATCATCAAAAAACACCACCACAAATTTATCCAAGTACTCCATGAACACCTTATTCATCAGGTACATAAAGTAGGCAGGTGCATTTGTCAATCCAAACAACATCACAGTATACTCATACAACCCATATATTAAACTACGAGGGTTTTCATGTAAAAAGACAAAACTTGGACCTCGGGCGCAATTTTAAAACTTGCAGGGGCTAAAACAGAAGAAAAAGGACCTAACCGTAATTATTTTTGAACTACTTAGGACCGCGGGTTGATTTTCAAAAACCTCAGGGGCTCTTTAGCAAAATCGCCCCCGCTGACCGTTACGCGGTCTGATTGACTCGGGGCTCGGGCGGCCGTGGACCGTTGGATCTCGATCCGACGGTCTGAAACAGATCGGCCGAGGGGGTGCCGTCGGCGACGACGGTCGCGGCGGCGCCGCCAGCGGATGCGGCGGAGCTTCGCCGGCGTAACTCGATCTATGGCTACGGTGCTCCAAACATGACGAGATAGAGTTCAGGACTATCAAATCAGCAGGAAAATCTACCCCAACTATTTTCGGGTTAACTCGGGGACAGATAAAATTGGCTTTCATGTTTCCACCGGGAGAGCTAACTAGCATGGAATTTTTCATAGGGAGCATGGGTATATTATACTTAGCTACGTACTGAGCAGTAATAAAAGAATGGGATGCTCCAGAGTCGAATAAAACTGATGCAGGGGCTGAGTTGACAAGGAACATACCAAGTACCACATCCTGGGACTCCTGTGCGGTCTCTGCGGCAACATGGTTCACCTTGCCCCGCATTTGATTCTGCTGGCCCTTTTTGCTCCGGGGCGTCGGGTTCACATTCCTGTTCTGCTGCTGAGGGGTATTCTGCCTAGGTGCACTGCCACTCTGGTGCTGTGGGGTCTGAGCATTCCTCTTAGGACAGTTATGGGCAAAGTGGCTTGGATCTCCACAAATGTAGCAGGTACGTGCCTGGTGCATGGGTCTTCACTGGAGTCTGAGTCGGGGTGGTTTGGCGGTTCTGCTGAAATGCTGGACGCTGAGGTGGAGGTGCTGACCGCTGACCCTGACTCTGCACAAAGTTACTTCCTTGCCCACCAAAGCTAACGGGCATGTTCTGCTGAGGCGGCTGGAGACGAGGGTGGGTGTTACTGCTTGACTGTCCTGAGGCCATGAACTTCCTCTTCTGCTCTCCCAACTCACGACGCTTGCTCTCCAAGCCAATAGCCTTATCCAGCAGCTTCTGAAATGTTGGGAAGGTGTGAGACATGAGTTGATATTGGAGCGGCGGAATCAATCCTTCCAGAAATCGCTCCTGCTTCTGCTCATCCTCTTTCACCTCATCTGGGGCGTAACGGGACAACTGAATGAACTTATCCCGGTACTCGCTGACGGTCATCCCACCTTGCTTGAGTGAGAGGAACTCCTTCTTCTTCAGCTTCATGACACCAGCAGGAATATGGCAGCTCCTGAAGTTGGTTCTAAACTCCTGCCAGGTGATAGCATCAGGGGTGGCATGAGCAGCAAGTTAAGCATCCCACCAATCTGAAGCTGATCCTTCCAAGCGACCTGAGGCATACAGGACCTTCTCCCTGTCATTGCACTGAGCCATATCCAGCTTCTTCTCAACAGTCTTCAACCAATCATCAGCATCAAGTGGATCTGCAGAGTGGGAGTAGCTAGGAGGTTTGTGACTCATGAACTCCCGATGCTTGTCTCTTGGCTGGTTGTTGTTGTTGTTGTTCTGTGCTTGCATGGCTGCCAAGGTATTAGCAATGCCCTGGAGAATCTGAGTCTGGTTGGCGAGGATCTGATCTATTGCTACGGATGCTTGATTCGGCGGAGGATTTGGATTGGGGTTGGCACGTCCCTGACGATTCACAGGTGGTTGATCCACTCCACTTCCAGACCTGGTGTTCACCATCTGATGGTTAGGAACACGAGGTTCAGAGGGTGGTAAAAAGATATAACTCAAATCATGAACAGATAAAAGTTAATGTAGAACGAGTTGCCAATGACGGGCAAGTCAAATTCTGAAACAGATTCTGTCGTCCTAATTAAACAGTTGTAACTCTCATTCTGTGTATCCAAAAATCATGATCTTTTGTCCGAACGTAGACTAAAAAATTGTTAAACTAACCCAACTTGAATCACCTCAATCGGAATTTTGTGGCTCGAGGTATAAAATAAACAAGACAGATGTGTCAGGACCACGGGACAGATTCTAGTTACTCCAATAAAAACCATTATATCTCTTTGCCAGAACCTCCAAAAATCACAAATATTTCCCAGAACCTAGGTTATTAAGTCCTTAATCCAACCCAACTGGATTTATGTCAAACGGAGTTCTGAAGCTCCAGAAACAATTCGAACAGTACCAGGATATCATGCAGCAGCGAGAACAAATTGCCGCATAACATGATTTATACGAGGGGTACAATTATATGGATAAAGTGATAGTTAAGTGCTAAGATCAGAGACCAAGGTAAACCCATACTAACTAAATTTATTTATTTAATAATTACTCAATTGTGGTCATCACTCCACAATTAAGTTCAATCATTACAAAGATCCAAATCACACACTTAGCACAAAAGCAAACATCTCTACCACACTTTTAAACCAAACTAAATCACATGCTACGCACGAATCTCAACGATTCTAAATGTACTGACCTAACAAAAGAGAGGGTATCCTATCTTAATAGGTATGGGTGAAGCAACTAGACGATCCACCGAGCACTCTCTAGCGTGGCGGTGAATGACCCATCGACCCTTCTATATCTTCATCCAAGGACGGAAGTGCTTCTCCCTTGAGTTCAGCTGTCAGCCTCTTGTTCTTCCTTCGTTCAGCAGCAAGTTCTTCACGCGCTTCTTGTAGCTCTCTTGTGGTGTCATCGGCGTGCACGTTGAGCATCTGGGTGAACGCCACCTGGACGTTGAGTGTAGAGTTTACACCTGGCGGTTGTGGCACAACCCCAGTTGGAGTGCCTTGCTGCCTTCGAGGAAGATATGCCCAAGCAGTGTGACGTACTTCAGCAGCCTCCTCGTGACAAAGCACAGAAAGTGCCCGGCTGGCTGCATCCTGGATTCCAGCTTCGAAGGTTGATCTCATGGCGATGGCATGGTGCACTGCAGCCTCTTTGGTTCCTCCATACTCATAATCAGGCTCCCGGATGTATACAGCGACTTCCCAGTCCTCTGGGTGATCTGGATGCGTCCTCCTTCTTCCACGATATTCTATCTCCACTAGGTAGTTCAGACGCTCGAAGAGTATTCGAAGCAGCATCGGGAATCCACTGTTGCCTCCGTCGTGGTGGTGAAAAGTCACTACCCACATGTCAGGCGGCGAAGAGGGTCATTCACTTCCTTCAGATCCAGCTGGAGCATTCCCTTCTTAGTTGACTTCTTCGTCCATTACTTCCATCTCTTCAGGTTCCGGTTCCTCTTCTTGCACCGAATGCGACGAAAAAGGGGAAGGAGTGCTAGACAATCTACGAGCACCTTGCCTTGTCAACATCATCTATGGTTTAAGCAAGAAAGGGGTGAGAACAGTTCTAAAGACATCAAAACCAGGTGAGATGGTGAAAAAGATAGACAAAAATCAAGGAGGAGACAATTATCAATGACCAGGAATAATAGTAAAATAAGCCAAGAATAGCTAGAACAAGAGTAGTTAAGCAAAATAATCCTTAGAGAATGACCATTGCTATCTAGGCTTGCGTCCTACAGTCAACACAGCTATGATACCACCTCTGTCACACCCGGTTTTAAAGGCAAAACCAGGTGCATCTCATATGTGCGCCAGGATCAGTTTACACACATATGGTAGACGTCACAAGTGAATATCCATAACCATGCATAACGAAAGAGTATTAAAGTGCAATTATTACAATATCAGAGTTGACACGAATGTCATAGCGGAAGACTTAAATAAACGTTCATCTAACGAAGCAAAAGTGACTCCAACTCCACAGGCATTGACTGGGGGAGACTCGCCTAGAACTCCTCAAAATCAGCAGTGAAATCCTCAAAATTCTCCCAATCTGAGCAACATTCCGGGTGTAGTTGATGCAATAAAAGAAAGAAAGAAAACAAGCATGAGCACATGACGTACTCAGCAAATGTAATATGACATACAAGGCTGAGGCAAAAAGGTTGGCTGACCATACTGCAGTAAGCACTTTTAGTTGGTCAAGTTTTATTAAGCAACTATTTACTAGCAAATGAAAGTATATACCACCCACAAATTAATGAATGTCATATTCCCAACATATTCAAGTAACCACGATTTAGATCATGTTCAAGTATGATTATCATGTAAGGGTCCAGGCCGCTCTTGACCGTGAGCACGGCTGTTATAACAGTTTTACACTCTGCAGAGGTTGTACACTTTCACCATAAGCCGTGATTCCCATTGCCCGAGAGCATTGTACCCTTCCCACACCACGTGGACCGAATACTGGGTTTCACTATGAGACCTTTACAAAAGCACTCTAATAAATGATAGCCCGCTAAGGTTTCCGGTTCAGAAGCAAAGCATAACCCTCCCTAATGAGGTCTGTCTCTTACCAAAGCCCACAGCTCAAAAGGACCGAGCTATACCCCGTCAACCGCCGCGCCTCTTGCCCCTTTCGGGTAAGGTTACCATCCACTAAAGTCCCTAATTAATTAGCCAAGACCAGAGCCATATAGTACTTATGGTTGCACTGTTTTCCTGGGTGGTTCTCCATGTTCCAATTAAAAAGATATGATCTTGCCAATTAATTACTTAAAAGAGTATATGGAACATAGAGTAGGGGTTCATTAACCAATCCCAGTTGAGCAAGCTAAGCATCATCTACCATCAAAATTAATTAAGTAACCCAGTTTCAGGGACAGGAAAAATATAGTGGCTAGGCAAATCCTTAAATAGGAACCCATCAAATTAAGACACATGCATGGGTGGTGAAATTAATAATTATTAGGACATTTGCATGACATAATACACTTGCCTTCTTCCCAACTCAGTTGCTGCTCAAATCCTTCTCCAACAGTTGGTTCTTCAGAGAAATCCTCGAACTGGTCGTTTCCTAATCGCATCACACATTCACATGCAAGGAAACAATACAACAAATAAGAAACAGTACACCAAACAATTCCAACAGAAGAAAACAACAGCACAAAACTAATCTACGCATTACAATGAACGCGTGAGCGTGAGAATCACTAAAATCGGAGTTAAAACGCAAAAGATATGGCTTTTCTAAGGTTCAGGGACTTGCTGGCAAAGTTTTAAAAGTTCCAGGGGCTTAACTGCGAAAAACCAGGGGCTAAAACATAATTTTGTATAAAAACTCGAGGGCTAAACCATAGAAGGGGAACGCAGCGGCTGGCCGGCGATGAATGGCGGACGGCGGCTCTGCTAGATCGGCGGCGAGCAAAATTAGCGCGGCCGAAGCGGGGAAACGAAGCGCGGGCGACACGGGAGGGTTCCTTACCTCCTTGCGAACCTCCCGCGGTGGCTCAAGTCGAAGGAAAGGCGGCGGCGGTGCGAATCGGCGACGGCGGCGCTCAACTTGGCGGCGGCGGCGCGGGCAGCTAGGGTTGCGGCTCGCGGTTGATCTGGAGGGGAAGGCAACGGCGGCGGCGGTTATATAGGTGCGGAGCGGGGGCTCGGCCCACGCGTCTAGGCGTGCGTGCCCGGGACGGACGCGGCGGCGTGGCCAAGTCGGACTCGGGGCATAGTCCCGGTTGAAGACGACGACTCTGACAGGTGGGTCCCACCTGTCAGTGACGCGGGGGAAGGAGGAAGAAGAACGGGCCGAAGCTGGGCCGAAAGTGAAGAAATGGGCCGGGGAAAAAGAATCGGCCCGGGGAAAAAGAAAGAAAGTAGAGGGGGCATAAATAACAGGGGCTGGACTGCGGGTACTATTTTAATACTTGTAGGGGCTAAAACAGAAGAAAACAGGACCTAAGTTGAAATACTTTTGAACTGAGCTGGACCGCGGGTTGATTTTGAAAACTTCAAGGGCTCTTTTGCAAAGATGCCACGGCTGACCGGTATCTCGGGTTTGACTTGGATGCTCGGGCTGACGTCGACCGTTGGATCTAGATCGGACGGTAAAACCGAGTTGGGCCAAGAGTTGGAGGGGCAAAAACGAACTCGGCTTATTTAACTTTTCTAAAACTCAAACAAAAGCAAATCAAATTCGAATTTAAACAGAATTTAAATTCCAACTTGATTTACTAGCAACCAAAAATATATGCAACAGCATGAAAGGTGGCCCCGGGTGATGTTGCACCGGTGGCGGCGCGGAAGGTGGTCGCGCCTGCTCGACCCGTGGCGCCGCGGGCGCGAGTGACTCTCTCTTCTGCTGCGGGCGCGCCACGCCGCAGCGGATTAACTGTCGAGGGCTCGGGGGGTTCGCAGCCCCTGAGCGATTTGAAGGGGTCCTCGAGTTCGAGGAGGGCTCCCTCAACGGGCGTCTCGAAGCGGAAGCTGCAGGTGCTGCAGGATTGCATCCGGTAAGTTCTGCCTCGAACTTTTTCGTAGCTTTCCATAGGCCGCCCCGTGGAAAACGGCGAGAGGCACGCGTGCCTCCGGTGGCTGGACCGGCAGCCGAAGCGGAGCGTGGTGTTCCTCTGCTTCGGAAGCATGGGCACCTTCTCGTCGGCGCAGCTGAGAGAGACGGCGCGCGGGCTGGAGCGCTCCGGGCACAGGTTCTTGTGGGCCGTGCGAAGCTCACGCGGGGAGCAGAGCAACTCTGCCGAGCCTGATCTCGAGGCGTTGCTTCCGGATGGGTTCTTGGATAGGACCAGAGACAGAGGATTGGTTCTGAAGAACTGGGCACCGCAGACGGAGGTGCTGCGGCACGAGGCCGTGGGAGCCTTTGTGACTCACTGCGGATGGAACTCGGCACTGGAGGCAATCATGTCCGGCGTACCGATGATCTGCTGGCCGTTGTATGCAGAGCAGAGGCTGAACAAAGTGCACATGGTGGAGGAGATGAAGATTGGGCTGGCGGTGGAGGGCTATGACGAGGAGCTGGTGACGGCTGACGAGGTGGAGGCAAAGGGGCGATTCTTGATGGAGTCCGAGGAAGGGAAGAAGCTCAGGGAGAGGACGGCGATGGCGAAGGAAATGGCTGCCGATGCCATCAGACAAGGGGGGTCGTCTGACATCGACCTTGCCGAGTTTTTGAGGGGTTTAGGGAAGATCGACTTGTAGAAGAAGAAAGCAAGTGATCGATAAACTGCCAATGTAAGATGGATGCTACATATGTGGCTGTTTCTTTATCTTTCCTTAAAAGAAAACATTTTTTGGCTGAACGCCCTGCCAAGCAAAGCAACCAGCTGATGGCCCTTTTTTTAGAGTTAAAACATATAATCCCTTACTCCCTCCATCCCAGAATACATCTATTTTAGGTTTGTAACGAGCCAGACCTTTTCAACATGACCAACAATAAATCTAAAAGTAATTTATTTCAAATAAAAAGGTTATATGCAAAAGTATATCTCCCTGATGATAGATTCTTCAGTCCAGCAGAACTTTTTTGTTCTGATTCCGCTTCAGACAGTCAGCGATGATTTGGTATTGCACCGAACGAGTTTTTCAGTCTGTTACTCTGGATGAAATTACAGGAAGGAAAAAATTAGCAGAGGAAGACAAGATAGATTATCGTCATGTAAGGCTTGTTTAGATCCCAAATTTTCATCCCAAAGTTCACTATGCAAAAAGAAGATTCCCATCACATCAAAATATTATAGCAAGCATGGAGTACTAAATGTAGATAAAATCAAAAATTAATTACATAGTTTTGTTGTACTTTACGAGACGAACATTTTGAGCCTAATTAATCAATTTTTGGACAATTTTTCACACATACAATACAAACGAAATGCTACAGTAGCGCACGTACTCCAAAAGATCCAAATTTGACTCCAATTCTAAGAACTAAACAAGGCCTTCGTCCTACAAGGCACTACTGAACTGATTGAGTTATAGGAATATCAGTACCAATGCTCAAATGTGAATGTCAGTTTACGCTTAGCAGTATGAAGCAGCAACCTTCACGGTTGCTCGCTCCCCTCCTCTCCTTGCTACGGCAGGTAGCGGAGCGGAAAAAAGCCAAAACCATACTGTATATTAATACTGGTACTAACTAAGCCCAGCAAAAAACAAGGCCCATGCAACTTTCCCGATCCCACATCTCGTGCTCATTTAGGCCCCTTTTGGTAGGGCTTTTTCAACAGCTCCATCACCGGCTTCCACAGGAATCATACCAAACACCCAGGTTGAAAACAGTTTCGAGGTTGGAGCATCTAAGGAGCCGGTCATAAAAATGAACGAGGCAGATGGAGCCCAAAAAAGTAGCTCCATCCGGCTTCTCCCCATTTGACTTCTCATATACACTCATAAAAAATAGGAGAAGTCATTTTACCAAACGTTTTCCAAAACAACTTCAGCTTCATAAAAAAAGCTGCTCTACTGAAGAATTCACAGCCGGAGCTATTTTAGGAGGAGATAGAGCCCTACCAAACTGGCCCTTAATTCACATACTGTACAAACTGCCGCTTCTCATCACGAGCTATCGGCCTACTGCCGCCTCATCTGTTCATCTTCTCAATCAGGTTGAGTCCACAATCTTCTCTCGATTTTGTGTCTCCAATACTCCTTCCAATTAAGCGGCAACTTCCCAAACTACTTGCCCTCCCCTTCTGATCTCTCGCTGTCAGGATAACAAGTGAACAGATATGGTGCTTTCTGGATCTGAACCAGGTGTTTGCACTTCGATTTTACGAACTTTTACACCCTCCAATTATCACATAAGTCTGATTTTCAACCTTTATTATAAAACCAGACATTATAGGCCATACAACTTGTCGGTGCTGGGATCGGTCGGCCAATCCCTAGCGCCAAACAGAATGCGCTGTGTCCCGTCCCTTGACGGTTGATGCAAGAGCTAGCACGATGAGACAAGCGTTTATCCTGGTTCCGACCGTGAGGTCGTACGTCCAGCAGGGTGCGCTCGGGGCGCTGTACTATCTTGCACCAGAGTGCTTGCAGAGGGGGGCTACAAGCAAGGCGGAAGAGGAGGAGGAGTCTCCAAGTCCCTGAAGGCGAGTGTGATTGAGGCGAGTGCCAATATCGTGCGTGGCGGTGTGTGTGTGTGATCGTTTTTTTCTCTTCTCCTCCTCTCTCGCCCCCTCCCTCCTTTTATAGGCTAAGGAGAGAAAGGGGGGAGAGGATTACAAGTACAGATACAGTGTGCGCTACAGAGATGTGTACTGGAGAGCGTGGCGCTGGGCGTGCCGCCGTCCTTGACTTAGGCGGGGGATTTATGGCGAGCTCCGGCTTCCGCGGGCGTCATGGCCGTCCCTGTGCTTGTCCTAGAGTGATTTCGAGGGGTGGCGCTGCCGTAATCCGCACCCAACTGCCCGCCGCTGGTTGACTTCGAGGGCGGGGCAGGTGAAGAAGGACGGGACTTGGCAGCAAGGGTCGGCATGGTGGTTGCTGTTGACCACAGTGCGCGATGTGCCCGGTTCACCAGGGATGCATGTGCCTGAACATGGTATTAATCTGTGCTTGAATGCATGCAATACAACTAAACAGTCGAGACGAAGGAGGGAGGCGGAGGCTGCGGTGGCTGCGGACTCTTGGATGATGGTGGATAACAGTCGCAGACTCTTACCACGACGGACGAAAAACTTAATGAAAACCGGTACATTTAGGTAGAAGAAAAATTATTAAGGATAGGAATAGAATCAATATGAGTTTTATACTGTGTTTGGACCTATTTATGTTGTTGTTTGTCCTCATCGATTTCTATTGGTGCCGTGTCGTGTTCTTGCTCTGTTCGAACCCCGGAGAAATTAGCAGAAAGAGGGTGATTACCCCGATGGTTAGGGGACCCCCTGGGTGTGTCCCCGACAGTAGCCCCCGAGTCTCTACTAGATTAAGGATTAGTCGGGCAGAGGCTGATGGTTCGCGGGATCGTTCCCGGGCATTTTTGCGGGGATTAATCCTTTTTGATTATGCACGTTCTTCCGTGGGGGCGCGCGAGCGCACCCGCGGGTGTAGCCCCCGAGCCCTTGGAGGAGTGAATTCACTCGTGCAAGGGTTTTGTCTTTCGAGGGTTGTGCCGGTCGTTCCCCTTTCGACGTGGTGGGGGTGAGACCGAGTTACACGGAATTCGGGGGGTGGACCCTGCACGGCTTCGACGTGTTTCCTGCATAAGAGGAGGAGGACATGCTGCAAGGAGCCTCCGAGCTCCTGGCCCGAGCGGAGGCGATCGGTGGGGCTTCTTGTCTTTGAGTTGCGACCCTCGCTTCCCCTTCGCGGGGGAGAGGGGTGAGGTCATTCGTGCAGCCCTCGAATCGGGCAGCGTACACGGATACCTCGGTGAGCTGTTAGCAGGTAGTTCAAGTGGACGCCCGTGCCCCGTTCGCTAGGGGTCGGCTCGTGGTCCGGAGACGCGTCCATGTAGCGCTTTGCAAAGGTTGGCAATGATATGACTTTCCCTCCCACTAACCGCTGAGTAGCCTATCTCACATAACTTGACCATTATACACATCTAGATGTGTATAAGAGACAGCAACAGGGGCGTCCCCAAACTTCGCGTTCGGGGTAAAGTCCGTTGGACACGCCCGAATCGTCCCTGACTCTGTTGATCTGGAGCGCCTGTCGAACCCTTTCGCAGGCCAGGCTTCGTATTCCTGATCAGTAGGGCCTTGCGAAAGGTGCAGGTCACCCTCGAGCAGTGGGCTCGAGGGTTGGTCGAGCGTGACCGGCAGCCTTTGCATCGCTTAATCTGGGGCGTCCGTCGAACCTTTTCGAGGCCCGGGTTTCGAGCCCCTGATCAGTAGCACCCTGCGCCTTGAGGTGGAGGAGGGTCGTTGTCTTACCTGGGAAGGAATCCAACGGTTAGGTCGTTTCGGTTTTGCGGGCCCGCGCACGACCGCTGGCGGGTGTGGTCGTGGCTGACGTGTCGCGGAGTGGGCGAGATGGGCGTAGTGGGCGCGCCTTTTTAGGCGGAGGTGGCGTGCGCCGGGGAGAGGCGAGGCGACGGGCGGTCAGGCGCCGCTATCGCGTCGTTTCGTTTTACCGCGCCGCAGTAAATGCCGCCGCTCACGCGTGCCGTTCCGCGGAAAAAGGGGAGGGGGGTCCCCGGTTGTCAGCGACGTTCCACGCGTGCGTTCGGCCCGTTGCCAGTCGGTTGGTGTGTCGCGGCAAGGACGAGCCCGCTCCCTTATAAAAGGAAAGCGGGGGAGGAAGGGGATTTTTTACCTTCGCCATTCCTCGTACCAGCTCTCGCCTCTGCCTTTCGCTTGCTTCCGAGCCCGCTAGTCGCACTCTGTTCGTCCTTCACGCCTTCGTCGTCTTTGCTCCGCGCTCCCTGCTCCGCAGTCCGCCATGGTGATCATCGAAGGCGTCACGGAGTGGACTCCGTCCACCGCTACCGAGCACCTTCTGGAGGGCTTGGTGAACGGTCGACAGCTTTCGCCCCGGGGCGATTCGGCGCGGCCGGCGTGGATCGTCCCGGCGCTGGCGGCCAGGGTGCCGAACCCG
>OAMR01001272.1:73424-87978 GCA_900205405.1 Echinochloa crus-galli | reverse complement strand
GAGAGGGAGAGGGAAGTTTGGGCCGTAGCCGGGCCGAATGCAGGGGCAGGCCGCGCGGGGAGGGGAAAAAGAGGGGGGAGAAGGAGTGGGCCGCGAGCGGCTGCTGGGCCGAAAGAGAGAGAAAGAGAGAGAGATGGGCCGCGGGAGGGAAAGAGAGATTGAGAGAAAGTTGAGGGGTGATTTCTGGACTTTTTCTTGATTTTGAAATTCACACACCAATCAAACGAAAGACATGCAAAACAAATATGATGCACATGCACTTATTGTTCCAAAATTATTTAAATGATGTTTAAATATTTTTAGGCTCAATTTAATTTAAAAATTTTAATTAAATCCTTAGAAAATTAAATTAAACCAAGTTGCTATGATTTATTTGTGATGGAGTTTTAGGGTGTTACAGCGGTGCTAAAAAAAGAGAGAACACCCAACATCGACGCCGAGTTCTTCGAGGTAGTCGGTCGGTCCTCATGAGGGCCGAGTACAGGGCGACGACTAGGAGCACTGTACGTACAGTAGCTCCCGAGCGTTGGGTTGGTTAGTATAAGCGAGCCAATGCTCAAAAAATTGCTAATCAACATATGTGCCCAAGGATTGGTGAAAGCTTGCTACCACCAAGAATATTGTTCCGGGTTCAGGGGCTTGCTCAGCCAAATTGGCCGAGTTGTATGTGGATGAGAGCATGCTGCCACTAAGGAAGGGGCCAAAATGTTACTAGCACCCGTGACTCAACAGTATGTTGATAAGGATGGACCGAGCCAGCCCGGTCAAAAGCTGTCATTACTGGCTGTGCGGGAATCCCGCTGATGAGCATGCTCAGTCAAGGGCAGTGATGACTGCCCACCCAAGGAAAAGGCAAAACGCATGCGCATCCTTTCCCAGGCACTTTGATGACTCAGGGGCCACCGGATCCATGACCCCAGGGCGTCTATAAATAGATACTTCGGCGTAGTTCACCACCAGGGTGCCTTGTAGTTGTTAGCCACCATGCAGATCTTGAAAGTCCTCCTTCCTGAGAGTGTTGTAGACGAGAGTAGAATAAGGCAAGGTACATGCCTTGGCGCTCGCCATTGATGCCAGAAGCAAATCGTCGAAGAGTGGTGCAAATGCTACGTGAAAGGAGCCGGACATCGCGCTTCTGATAGGCAGGAGAGGTGCCTATTTTCTTGGTGGGACCGGATGAGGAGGCTACGGTAAGTCTTCTCTTCGTCGGGAGACCAGCGAATGAAGCCGAACTGATGGCTGATTTTGCGGGCCCATCAAGGACGAGCGAGCGCGACCTGAGCCTGGGCTCAGGGGTGCTGATGCCGAGTCCTTACTCCTCTCCAGCAATGCAGCCACGAGGTCCTTCAGTTGGTGTGATGCCATAAGAAAACTGTCGAGAAAGCTGTGGACACCGCTTCCGGTGATTGTGTGCTGACCTCCTAACTGAAATGGTTCAAGAGCCTAATAGTAAGGGGCTCATGTCTTTGTAGCTTTAAATGGACTTTGGCCAAAAGTACTTTGTCTTTGTAAACTTTGTGAGTCGCAAAATGTTAATATGAACATGTTCTTTTGGTGGTGGTGAACTGTGTCCGACCACCTAGGTGGATCATCAACTGCCGTGTAGATATATTAGAGCCGGTCCGGCGCCCAGCCACCGAGCCTGCGAGGAACTTGGCTTGGTTCTTTTGGAACACGCCGAGTTGGCTTGGTTCTCTTGGAACGCGCCGAGTCGTAGTCCGGCGCCCAGCCCTCGAGCTTGCGAGGGACTTGGCTTGGTTCTCTTGGAACGCGCCGAGTCGTAGTCCGGCGCCCAGCCCTCGAGCTTGCGAGGGACTTGGCTTGGTTCTCTTGGAACGCGCCGAGTCGTAGTCCGGCGCCCAGCCCTCGAGCTTGCGAGGGACTTGGCTTGGTTCTCTTGGAACGCGCCGAGTCGTAGTCCGGCGCCCAGCCCTCGAGCTTGCGAGGGACTTGGCTTGGTTCTCTTGGAACGCGCCGAGTCGTAGTCCGGCGCCCAGCCCTCGAGCTTGTGAGGGACTTGGCCTGGTTCTCTTGGAACGCGCCGAGTCGGTGTACGGCGCACAGCCCCCGAGCATGCGAGGGACTTGGCTTGGTTCTCTTGGAACGCGCCGAGTCGCAGTGCGGCACCCAGCCCCCGAGCATGCGAGGGACTTGGCTTGGTCCTCTTGGAACGCGCCGAGTCGTAATGCGGCGCCCAGCCCCCGAGCTTGCGAGGGACTTGGCCTGTTTCTCTTGGAACGCGCCGAGTCGTAGGCCGGCGCCCAGCCCCCGAGATTGCGAGGGACTTGGCCTGGTACTCTTGGAACGCGCCGAGTCGTAATGCGGCGCCCAGCCCCCGAGATTGCGAGGGACTTGGCTTGGTTCTCTTGGAACGCGCCGAGTCGTAGGCCGGCGCCCAGCCCCCGAGCTTGCGAGGGACTTGGCCTGGTTCTCTTGGAACGCGCCGAGTCATTTGAAATGGAAGCATATCCGATCCGTCAATTTCGGATCCAGCGGATACCGCATCGCCAATCCCGCGGATTCCGTCCATTAGTTTCGGAGCCGTTAGGTTAGGGCGACGCCTTGCTATAAATACGCGACCAAGGACGCCGTCGTCGTCATCCTGCTCTCTCTCGGCCCGCCGCTTGTCAAGCGCGTTTTCCGAGGCCATCGAGCGTTTTCGCTCCCACTTCATCCGTGCCCTTCCTTCTTCCACCAAGCATAGCTATGGCCGACGACGCTGCTGAGCGCGCCGCTCTGGAGGCTCTGGCGGCGGCTGGGGTGCCGCCAGAGTCCGAGCAGGAGGCGGCCTGGGGGAAGACCAAGATGACAATGGAGCGGCTGGAGGATCTGGCGAACCGCGGTGTGCTCCCCGCGAAGGAGACCTTGGCGTGGAGACTGCCGGGGAAGGAGAAGAGGCCGTTCGAGAACACCGGCGAGGTGGCTGTCTTCGCGCACTTTGTTGAGCGCAGATTTAGCACGCTGTCCGGCGATTTCTTCCGCGGGCTACTGCACTACTATGGTCTGGAGCTCTCTCATCTTAATCCCAATGGGATTTTTGATATTTCATTCTTCATCTACCTTTGTGAGGCTTTTCTTGGAATCGCTCCCCATTTTCATCTTTGGCGGTACTTGTACCGCGTCAAGCGCATTGGGTCTAGGGGTAGAGGCGATGGTCCTACTCGGATTACCGGTGGGGCGGGCATAGCTCTGCGCATGGGTAGGCAGAAGGATTATTTTGATCTGCAGCTGCTAGATTGCCATAAGGAGTGGCGCAGGGACTGGTTTTACATGGTGGTCCAGCCACCTCTGCTGCCGAGTAGGACCGGTAAGGCACCGAAGGAGCAGGAGTCCTGGCGAGCTCTTCTGGTTGGGGGCGAATGCAATGACATCTCTGAGCTTATGTCGATGATCTCTGGCTTAAAGCAGAAGGGATTGACCGCTATGGCCGTCACTGTGTCCTTCATTGGTCGTACGATTCAGCCGATCAAGGACCGGGTTCACCCGGCATTCGAGTTCTCGGGTCGCCTGGACCCAGCTCGGGAAACGTCTTGGGGGTTCGACTCGGACGAAGACCTGCGGCGCGTGGGGACAATGATGAAGGGCGAGGTGAATAATCTCGATGCGCCCCGTCCTTTTGCGCTAAAGAATCCTCCTCCTATGGTAAGTTTTCCATGCTGAGCTCTTGTTCTTCCTTCAGATTGTTTTTGATATGCTTACTTTTTGTTGACTGAACTCTTTCTTCGTTCTTCGTGCTAGGAGGTGACCAAACGCTTCTTTTGCCTGGCGCCAGTGCCTGGGCGGGTGCAGCGTCGAGGCAGAAGGTGATGCGGCCGGAGCAAGTGAGAGACGACCAGCTGCCTATTATGAAAGACCTCGAGCACTGGGTTTCTGAGGAGCTCGGCTCTCCCCCGAGCTCAGGCGAAGCAGCTCCTGTGGAATCCGCAGTCACCGCCGCTCGGACCCGGGCTGGTACGCGGAGACTCTCCTCTCAAGTGCAGACTGCAGCGGCCGAGTCGTGGAAGAGGTCGGCGCAGGCACAGGCGGAATCGTCCGGTGTGCTGCGCACCAAGAGGCATAGGTCGGACTGTGCTTCGCCTGCTGGAGGGAGTGCGGAGGCCTCCCTGGACGTGGATGATGAAGATCAGGGTCCGGACGCCATTGTGGAGACCGCGCCGGTGCAGTCTTCTACACCTGTGCGCTCACCGGGGGACGGCCGGCCTCCTCGTCCAGCTGGCTTGATACTCAAACGGCCGAGCAGGAGTAACAGGTTAGAGCCCTAGCTCGGTTAAGTTGGTTCTGCTCGGGCATCACTTTCTTGCTAACTCAAATCTTTGACGTTGCTTTTCCTTGTGTTAATGACGCTTTTCAGGAGGTCGACCGTGTTGTCAGATACCTCGCGCACTCGGTCTGACAGTGGCGGTGATTTGGGGGATTCCTTGTCCCAAGATGCGCCCGCTATGGAGCAGGGTGCTCCAATGGCGGAGCTTCCAGAGTCGTCAGCAAGGGGCGCCACTGCTGGGTCGGGCCCAGGGGCCTTGGTGATCGTAGAGGCAGAGGCCAGGCCGGACGCTCAGGCCGACGAAGAGGAGCCGGCCATGCCAGAGCTCGAGGACGACGCGCTTCTGGATCAGCATGCTGGGCCGGAAGAAGAAGAGGAGCTGAGCCGTCAGGAGCGCTTCGAGCGCATTGCAAATGCAAAGGGCGGCGCTCGAGCGGATACGTACTTCATCGAGCTCGATGCTGGAGGACATGGAGGTGAGTTAATCTGACCTTGGGAGCAGATATCTCGTAGCTTCTGTTTTGAACCTTGATTGGCGCAGGTGCTGATGTCCGGGACTGTGGAGAGCACGCGTTTGATGCGTGTGGCCGAGGATGAGTACTTGGAGTTGCAGGAGCTCAGAACCCGGGTCCGGACTATTGCCAATGAAGCTCGAGGTGTCGCGATCCAGAGGGACACGGATGCAGAGGGCCTGGCACAACCCAACCAAGAACTCGTCACTCAGCTGGAGGCAGCTAATGCAGGTGAACACTTGTCTTCCGACGCCGAGCTGAAACGCGTCATAGAAAGTGAGCGGAGGCCTGTGCGTCGTCGTCTTGAGTTTCCCACGTGTACCGAGCATGAAGCCATAACACTTGGTTATGGTTGGCTTTGCTGCGCAGGTCATGCTCGCGAAAAGAAAACCTTGGAGGAGAAGGTTGCGGCGGCCGAAAAGGAGATACAAGACCTCGCCAGCGCTCACAGCCGAGCTGTGGGTGCCCAGAACGCCGCTATGACTGGTGAGGGCTGCTTCCGAATTCTGTTGTCTTTATGGTATTCATGATACCTTTGTTGTGCTAAACAACCCGTGCGTATATGCAGAGGCTGCTAGTCGGTACGACGCTTTGACGCAGGCGGCCATGTCAGCATGTGACCAGATTCAGGCTCCTGACGACCGTCTTGCGGTGCCGATCACGGAACGGCTGCAACACTTGCCGGAGTACACCAGAGGAGTGGCCGCAGAGACCGCCAAATACGCTGTGAGGTATACGCTGGCGCTTGTTCGTTCGTACCACCCCAGCCTCGATCTTGAATACATTCGTGACGGGTACCACCCCGACTTGTCGGAGCACCAGTTCGAGGATCTGGCCGAGTCCTTTGCTGGTTTGGCAGTTGACGTAGTCCGTAGTATTGTCGATGTAACGGGCGAGTGACCTGCTAGAGAAGAAACAGAAAATTTATGTAGCTTTGGGTACACTTTTTGTGTAATGATGGTTGCTTCCATGTTACAATTTTTGATTTGAGTCGATTTTATCAACTCCTATCACTTCACTGCAATCATGACAAGTGCTAGGGACTCAGGCGGAGAACTGGCTGGAGCTCTCATGGAGGCAGCACTCCTACATGCTACGATGCTCTGCATGGAGGCTTAGTCGTAGGCAGGGTCCCGGCCGAGTACTTTCGCGCATGTTTAGATATTGGATAAAGTGAATCGGACTTGCCGTGTTAGTTTTGGTTACATCGTGAGTAACTTAACTGGAGGACGAGCACGTGGCCGTCATTGGAAGAGTGATTGTGAGTTCGTTTTGTTGTCAGACACAAAATCGGAGTAATTGAAACTTTATTAAATAATTAAGATGACAGGGTAAAGATACATAGCTGTAGTTTGGTCTAAGGATAGAACTTAGTGAGGTGCTGGATGTTCCAAACATTGGGAACTGGGGTGCCATCCGCCCATTCTAGGCGATAGGTTCCTGGAGAGACGACTTCCTTGACGATGAACGGTCCTTCCCATGGTGCGGAGAACTTGTGATGCCCTGTCGAGCTCATGACTCGGCGTAGGGCAAGGTCGCCTACATTCAGGGATCGTTCTTTGACATTTCTGTCGTGATACCGGCGTATTTGCTGCTCGTGGCGTGTGTGCCGTGTTAAGGCGCAGAGCCTGTGCTCTTCTAGTGAATCGACGTCGACCTATCGACTTGACTTGGCTTCTCCTTCTTCGTAATTCTTGATGCGTGGTGCAGAAAAGGCGAGGTCGGCTGGCAGCACGGCTTCTGATCCGTAGACCATAAAAAACAGCGAGTAGCCGGTTGCACGGCTCCGCTGAGTACGGAGGCCCCATACCACGTGTGGTACTTCTTTAGCCCAGCGGCCTTCGCGTGGGTTTAAGGCGTCGTAGATTTCCTTCTTGAGGGCATCCAGGACCATGCCGTTTGCCCGCTCAACCTGGCCGTTGCACCGCGGGTGTGCTGACGATGAGTAGTACACATCGATCTGATTATCTTGGCAGAAATCCCAGAACTCATGCCCTGTGAACTGCGAGCCGAGGTCGGTGATGATGCGATTTGGGACACCGAATCGATGCGTTATATCTTCAATGAAGGCTACTACTATAGCCGATTTGGTGTCGGTCACAGCCTTGTACTCATTCCACTTGGTGAACTTGTCCACCGCGATGAGCAAGTGCTTAACTCCACCCTGAGCTGGCTTGAATGATCCTACGTTGTCGAGCCCCCATACTGCGAAGGGCCAAGATGGTGGGATGGTGCGTAGCGCCTGAGCCGGCAGGTGCTTTTGCTTTTGGAAGAACTGACACCCAGCGCAACGCTGGACGAGCTCTTTTGCGTCGAAGACCGCAGTGGGCCAGAAGAATCCGGATCTGTAAACTTTGCCAACCAGTGTTCTAGGTGCCGCATGATTGCTGCATGTGCCAGAGTGAACTTCATGCAGTAACGCCAGGCCCTCGCTGCGTAGGATGCACTTCATGAGTACTCCTGAGGATGCCGACTTTCTGTAAAGCTTAGTCCCAATCACCACATAATTAGAGCTTCGCCGGCTGAGTTGCTCGAGAGTGACCTTGTCCTTCTCGAGTTTGTCTTCTATGGTTATTCGTTCATTTTTTATGAACGCGATGAGTGGCTCTCGCCAATCTCTTTCGTCTTCTGCTTCTGGAACAGTTGAGGCTGCTGCGACAACCTGGTCGGCAGAGGCGGTAGGTTCGCTTTCGTTTGTTAACGTGATTGACGGCTTCCGCAGGTCTTGTTCAAATATTCCGGCGGGTACCTGGGAGCGCCTGGATCCGAGTTTGGACAGGACGTCTGCGGTGACATTTTCTTCCCGCGGGACATGGCGGCACTCTAAGCCGTAAAAGTGGGCTTCTAACTTTCTGACTTCTGCACAGTAGGTGTCCATTGTTTCCTTGGAGCATTCCCAGTTCTTGTTGACCTGCTCGACCACCACTTTTGAGTCTCTGAAACACAGTAGACGCGTGATGCCGAGGGTGATGGCTATTTTTAATCCATGGATCAATGCTTCATACTCGACACCATTGTTGGTCGCCTGATAGTGTATCTGCAGCACGTATTTGAGGTGCTTGCCTTCTGGTGATATGAGGAGTACTCCAGCGCCGGCTCCTTCCAGGTTGAGGGCACCGTCAGTATAGTGTCCAGTGCTCTGGTGGCTCGGCGGGAGTTGGCGCTCGCAGTTCTGTCCATTCTGCTAAGAAGTCTGCCAATACTTGGGATTTTATGGACTGTCTCGACCTGAAGGTAATGTCAAAGCTTCCGAGTTCTACTGCCCATTTGACGACTCGGCCGTTGATGTCGCGGTTGTGGAGGATCTCGCCGAGCGGAAAGTTGGACACCACATGAATGGGATGAGCCTGGAAGTAATGGCGCAGCTTTCTGGAGCAGATCAGGAGTGCGTAAAGCAACTTTTGAGGGTCCTGGTACCGGATTTTAGACTCGACTAGTACTTCGCTGACGTAGTATACAGGCCTCTGCACCGGATAAGAGTGTCCGTCTTCTGGGCGTTCGATGACCAAAGCAGTGCTGACCACATTTGTGGTTGCTGCTATGTACAGCAAGAGGGGTTCGTCCTTTTTCGGCCCGGCAAGGACTGGCGGGGTGACGAGGAATGCTTTGAGGTCGGCCAATGCTTGATCGGCTTCCGGCGTCCATTCGAACTTGTCGGCTTTCTTCAAGAGCTTGAAGAAAGGGGTACCACGTTCACCTAGCTTGCTGATGAACCGGCTTAGTGCTGCCATCATTCATGTCAGCTTCATTACTTCTTTCTTATACTTAGGGGGCGGCAAATCTTGGATTGCCTTGATTTTGGTTGGGTTAGCTTCTATGCCCCGCTGGCTTACTAAGAATCCCAGGAGTTTGCCTGAGGGGACCCCGAAGACGCACTTGGTCGGGTTCAACTTCCATCGGATGTTCCAAACATTGGGAACTGGGTTGCCATCCGCCCATTCTAGGGAGGTCGGCGATCAGGGTGTCTTTATCATAGGTCTTACCACAACATCGTCGACGTAGGCCTCGGCGTTCCTTCCTATCTGGGTGTCCAGGCAGCCCTGGATTGCCTTCTGGTAAGTCGCTCCGGCGTTTTTGAGGCTGAAGGTCATTGTCTTGTAGCAGTATATGCCGTGAGGCGTGATAAATGCCGTCTTGTCTTGGTCGGCTGGGTTCAGGGCTATCTGATGATAGCCAAAGTAGCAATCTAGGAAATAGAGTAGGAGACAACCATGTCCCGGTCATACCGCTCTCGGCGTTCCATCTCAGCAGCGTCGCGTTCACGATGCCGCCTATCGAGCTCTTTTCTTCACCGGTTTTTTTCTTCGCAAGTACAGGATTTGTGAGCCATTCGGGGTGCATGCACTCCCGGATGAAGCCGGCTGCTAGGAGCTTATTTAATTCTACCCTAATGGCCTCCTTGCGATCTTGTGTGAATCGTCGAAGCTTCTGTTTGACCGGCTTAGCGGTTTTCACCAAATGCAAGGAGTGCTCAGCCTTCTCCCTTGGGACCCCTGGCATATCAGAGGGTTTCCATGCAAAAATGTCCCAGTTGTCCCGCAGGAAGGAGGTGAGCGCGCTTTCCTATTTGGGAGATAGGCCTTGGCCTATCAGCGCTGTCTTGCTGCGGTCGTCGCTGAAGAGAGAGATCGCCTTGGTCTCCGAGTCCGGCTCGAGTGCTGTCATGGTGGCATCTTGTTCTGGTATCTTGAGGTCGGTGGGTGGGTTGGTCTTGGCCTCGCTTGCAAGGAGCGCGCTGATGCCGAGTTGTCGCGAGAGCTCAACGAGCCGTACGGCTTCTCCGTCGCACTCGTACGACGTCTTGACGTCGCCCCTGATGCTGATGACCCCGTTCGGGTCCGGCATTTTCATCACCAAGTAGGTGTGATTGGGGATGGCCATGAAGCGAGCCAACATGGGCCGCCCGAAGATGGCGTGGTAGGAGCTACCAAAGTCGGCGACTTCGAAGTGGAGGTACTCGGTACGATAGTTGTCATGCGTACCAAAGGTCACAGGCAGGGTAACCCTTCCCACCGGGTAAGTGGCCTTGCCGGGGATGACGCCGTAGAACGGGTGATGGGAGCCTTGGAGCCTGGTGTAGTCGAACCCCATGTCGTTCAGGGTTTTGGTGAAGATGATGTTGAGCGCGCTACCTCCATCGATTAACACTTTGGTCAGAAGGACTCGATCAACGACTGGGTTGACGATCAGCGGATACGAGCCTGGCTCGGGCAGGTGGACCCAGTGGTCTTTCCTGCTGAAGATGATCGGAGTTTCCGACCACCTGAGGTACTCAACATCCTTGTTGCCTACGAGATTTATCTCGCGGCTGTGGAGCTTTTGCTTCCTCTTGTCGCAGAACGTGTTGGGGCCTCCCACGATCACGTTGACTTGGCGGTCGGCTCGCTGGAAGTTATCTTGCTGGCCATCTGCCACAGCGGCTTCTGGGGCAGGACGGCGGTCGGCGCCTCCTGGCGCTCTGTTGTCGCGGCGACGATCGTCGTGGCGGTCAGCGTGGCGCTCATTGCGGCGGTCCCCGTCCCTTCTGTCGCCGCGGTTGTTGTTGTAGCGCGGCTTCTTTGGTGGTGGTGGGACGCCGAGTTCCTTCTTCAGGGGCCAGCAATCTCTGAACGAGTGCTTCGCATCCTTGTGGAGGGGACACGGCTCGTCTAGACGGGCGAGCTGGTCGGGTTGGAGTCGTGACTCCACGCGGCCTTCGCCTTCTGCAACAGTTGCGACGCCAGGCCTGCTGCGTCTGTTGCATGCTGGTTCTGGCTTCTCGTGGTCGGCTATGAGGTGGTCGTGGTCCTTGTCGCGTCGATCTCTGGTTCTGAACTGGGCTAGCTTGGCGGCATCAGCTTTGGCTTCCTCCTCGACCACCTTCATCATCTCTCCGACTGTCTTTGGGTCTTTCTTGAACAGGTTGCGGAATATGTCCTTGCCGTATAGTCCGCGTCTGAAGGCATCTATAACATCCCTCTCTTCGACATCTGTAAGCTTGTTACAGTTGTCGAAGAAGCGGTTGGTGTAGTCTCGGAGACTTTCCCCCCTGCTTTGTCGTACCAGATCCAGATCAAATCTAGTACCCGGCTGGGTATAGGTGGCCTGGTAGTTCTCTGTGAACACCTTGCAGAGCTGTGCCCAACTATCGATGGATTGGGGTGGCAGTCCTGAGAGCCACAGGAGTGTTGCCTTTCCCAGCATGACCGGGAAGTAGGCTGCCGCCTGGTCGGTGCTGCCGCGTGCGGCCTTGACCGCCGTGATGTAGGTTTGGATCCACAGCTTGGGGTCGGAGCGCCCGTCGAACTTCTCGACCATGGCTGGCTTGAAGGTGTCGGGCCACGAGACCTGGCGGAGTCGTTTGGTGAAAGCTTGGAAGCCTTCAATCTCGAAGTCGTTGTCTCCAAAGTCGTCATTGCCACCGTCATGACGGCGGCCCGGCGCCTGTGGGGAGCCGTAGCGACGATCATATCAATCGCGATCGCTGAGCTCGCGACGGGCGCGGTGGTCGTCAACCTCGGAGTACTCGGAGTAGTTGGCTCGGCGTTCGGGTTGACCGTAGTCCTGGTCATACCGCTCTCGGCGTTCCATGTCGGCAGCGTCACGCTCGCGATGCCTTCTGTCGAGCTCGTTTCTTACGTCGCGAGCTCGTCCGCGAAGCCTGTCGTGGAGGTCACCGTCGTGACGACTAGGATGTCGGCGCCTATCGCCGTCGTGGTGGCGGTTCCGAGGGTGCCTGCCCCCAGATTCGTCGGGCTGGTGGTCAGCCGTTCGTTCCTGATCGACCTCCTCCGGGATGTCATGCAAGGTTGGAGATCTATAGCGGCGCCGTCCGTGTTCAGATCTGCTGTGCCCGGTCCTGCGGGAACTCGATCTGCTCGAGCGTGATCGGCTAGATCGTGACCTAGCCTCTCTGTCCTTCTGATGTAGGTTCTACGCGACGGCCAGCTGGGCTCAGAGCCGGGCCGCCTCTAGAGTGGCTTCCATGTGGTCCAACTCGGCGATGCATGCCGCCATGGCCGCTGACGGTGTTTGAAAGTTGGCCTGGGCCCGTTCGAACTCGCGTGCCAGATTGCGCGGGTCCAGCGGATCTAGTCCCTCATGGCGCGAACCTCCATCAGCTTGAAGTTCTGCATCTTCAGCTTGCCAGCGTTGGGTTCGGAGAGTGTTTGCGTCAATGCGACTTTGTCGTGCGGACACGGTCTCATTGTCTTGGGTCGGTTGGTCTTCAGAAATGAGTACCTCGCGGTCCGGCCGCGAAGCACAGTCCTTGGATGTGTCCTCCGAGTTCTCGGGGGTCCCTATTATGGTTCTGGGAACCTGGAACTCACCACAATCTGGAAGCTGGGTGGGTTCGGGCGGGTTTCCAGATTGGATCTGGACCTCGCGTTGCGGGAGCCGGTCGGAGTAGTCGGCGGCCGCGTTCTTCAGCCCATGGGGGAACGTGTTCCCCGAGTGGTCCAGGACTCGCTCAGACATGGCGATGCATTCAGCAAGCGTGTCGTTGATGCGGTTGAGCCCGTCGATGATCTCGTCGGGGTAAGGTACTTGGCGACGTGGAAGTAGATCTGGGATCCGCTCACGGACGCTGAGCTGCTCGATCTGCTGCATGAGCTGATCGGACACGTCGGAAGGAGTTCCCGGGGTTGTTGAGGTTGAGTCCGCCGGCGTCAAGCCGGCGTTGGTGGAGCTAGAGTCACTGGAGTCGGCGAAGAAGCTGCATCCCGTGAGGTACTTGGGGCTGCCGCTCATGCTCGCCGGGAAGACAACGTCGGATCGATCTGCCATCAAGCCAATGGTGTTTTCGGATCGAAAAAGCTGAACAATCTACCCCTACCTGGCGCGCCAACTGTTGGACCTTAGGACCGGCAATCCACCTGGGGGTACCCGAGTGGTTGATTTGCAGGCGGGGCGATTGATGAACTGGCGACTTGATGGTACACAGGAGGCACTGGTTTAGACAGGTTCGGGCTACCCGGAGGTATAATACCCTACGTCCTGTGTTGGTGGCGTCGTTTGTATTGCTGGCTACTCGACCAAGCTTCAGGGAGCTTGGGCGAGCATATGGTTTACAGGATGAGATGCGTGATCTTGTGTTGTCCCCTATGAGGGTGCCCTAGGCCGCTTTATATAGGGTAGCGGGCTAGGGTTTACAAGTCGGTTTCCATCTAAACCTACTTGTCTCTAACTAGGACTCTAGTCCAAGTCGGTTACAACTGGAATATCCCTGGATATCCGGACGAGCCGCCCGCCGGGTCTTTGTTATCTTGTCCGTCAAGTCAAGGAGCCCGTATGGGCTGCGTAGGGGTCGGCTCATGGGCCTGTCAGAGGTGGGCCTCGGCCGCTGTGGTCTGGTCTGACAGTGGGCCTAGGGGTACCCATATCCCACAAAGCTGTATACCGCTAAGAAATTAACGCTTCATTTGAGCGCCGAGTCGGACGAATCTCCTTCGCCGAGAGGGCCCGCTCGGCACAGTGTAGCAGGTGAAGGGCCGTTCACAAGGGGACGAGCCAGGCGTGATGCCAGGCTCGCCACCCCACTGGAGCCGGAAGACGAACCAGAAGCACCGCACCCCCTGGCTCCCTTGACGGTTACTCCACCAAACCGTCCTATGGAGGCTATAAATACAGTGCCAAGCTGCTCATTCAACACACACTCAAAGCCAAGGAGCTTCCACTTCATTTCTAGTAGAGTAGGTTAGTTTAGTTGGGAGTTAGAGTCGAGTCGAGCTATGCCTCGCGAGCAGCTGGCCGCGTACCTCGCAAGACTCTATCCCTACCAGTGAAGCGTTCTAGCTTGGGGGAGGACCCCCACCAGGTATGTCTGAACCACCCAGCACTTTGTTCATGCATTCGCATTTTCACCAGTGACTTTGTTTTAAATAATGAATGCTTTTAGCCTTCCATGTTTAGAGTGTATCATGGGGTAGATTGATCTATTCTTGGATGGTGAAACAAGTTGTATCATGTGGTGGATTAACTTGTTTGATTTTACGCTTGACGGGTTCGAGGGTACCTAGACATGCGGTAGACTAGTGCTTTTAAACCTATGCATTCTTGTTTACTAGAGATTCACGATCGTGCTTTTCACGTTTATTATGCCTCATTCTTGTTAATTGGTCGTCATTACGTATTGCAACGATCATTTAATTAAATGCCGATCTTTCATCACGATGACGTCATGCGGTCGGCAGTGCACCCCTTTGCATGCTGTTTGCAGATTATGTAATGAATGCTTCAATTGCCGACAGATAGCTTGTTCGTAGCTATATGTCGATCAAAATTGGCTTTGGGAAGCCGTAGATATGGAACTGTATAGTATCATCCGGCACGTTCCACGTTTTTTTATCTAAACATTTTCTTCCTTTGTCAGTTTCAGGGAAAATTGACTGGCACATTTCCGGATTCGAAAGCTCGAGCCACATTCGAGCCACGTGTGAAGCCAGCTATTCGGCTTGCTGTGTGCTTGGCGTGAACTGCAGATTTTACGTCAACACACTTTTTGGCACGCCTGGTGGGACCACAAGCTTTGAAGATGCCTGAATTAAGAGACATTTTGGACATCACTCTTGAAGAATTGTCTGAGGAGCATCAACAAATGGTGAAGACTGCTGCAGAACAGTTCATCAAGAAATGTCTGCTGTCTTTTGCTAAGAATAGAAGTGGTGCACCGTTTCTCAAGACAGACCAAGAGTTCTACTGCCTGGACAATCTGATCTTAATGAAGAAGAAGAAAGGGAGAGGTTCTCTGGTCTGTTATACAAAGCGGGAGTTTATCCTTCCATTGCCTACCCATCTCATT
>OAMR01001272.1:45817-61331 GCA_900205405.1 Echinochloa crus-galli | reverse complement strand
CACAGATTTGGGAAGTTTCTTTTGATTACTAAACAGATCAGTCGTGCAGATTGATGGAGGGCCAGGACCGGAAGGGATTTAACTCTATCACAATTCTAGTAGCCTGGTCAATTTGGAACCACCGAAATGGTTGCGTCTTTGACAATCAGCAACCTAACCTGAACCGCCTCCTATCATCTGTCAGAGATGAGTTGCACATGTGGGAACTGGCCGGGGCTCAAGGATTGGTACATATTCTCGCCCAGCTGCCAGCGGCTTAGCTGTGTGTGTGTTTCTTGAGTCCCTTGTGGTCTTGTAGTCCTTTTTATTCATTTTGTTCAGTAGTGTGCAGTGTGTGTTAGTTGGGTTTGTGTTCCTGGGTTCTTCCCTAGGATAACAGCCCTTTGTATTTGGTCTCGGAGGGCTCTCACCCCCTGGATTGCAGCCTCTGTTCTTCCAAGGCTCACAGCGGAGATCTCATTGGTTCAGCTAGGACTAGGTCTCTCCTGAGTATCCTCATTTTATTGCAATGATGTGTATTTAACAATTTGAGGTTTAAAGTTAAATTGCTGAAAGTTCTTTTTTTCAAAATGAAACTTATATGCACTTTAACTTCGGACCAGGAAAACTCTCAAAAACATTTTCTAAACTCTACACCATAGATTTGTGATCCTCGTGCACTTTTTATATATCTTCCAAGTCCTTGTGCAATTTATGTGGTACTGCTTTTGGATGTAAGAGCAAGGTGCAAAAGGTACACATTTATTCAGTTGAAACACCACCCGAAAGGAATTCATGCTCACCCGAAACACATTTATTCACCAGCTTAATGCTCATTTTAGTGTTGCGCATTCTGCCTTTGTCACCAACAAATGTCAACTGACACAGGAGCCCACCATAAGGTTAGTTTGCACCATGAGCATTGCCCTTGCCCTAATGTCACAAATAACCATAACTTGGCATTTAGCTCCTCAATGTGTTTTTGGATGTCAGCTATGAATGGTTTCTTTTGCGAGGGGCTACAAATATTATGTATCCTTCTTTAAAACTGTTTGATAATTGATAGGTGGAAAGTCTAAAACTGTTTGATAATTGACCCTTGTCGACACATTTTGCATTTTGCATTTTCTAATCAAGATGCAACTTCTAAGTTCTAACAATGGAATTTAAACTAATTTGCATGTTTTCTTTCAGGTTTTTGTTGTTAGTATTGTACGGCATAGCTATTACTCCTATGAGTTTCGATGTAGATTTACAAACTGACCCTTAACACCTTGGGCACTCAAAGCCATTGACAAGATAAGGAGAGGATTTCTTTGGAAAGGAAGAAAAGAGGTAAAAGGAGGGCACTGCTTGCTTGCCTGGCCTAAGGTAACAAGACCACCCGAGCTCGGAGGGCTTGGAATTTCTAACTTGCAGCTGATGGGATGGTCCTTAAGAATGAGGTGGCCTTGGCTACAAAAGACAGAACCCACTAAACCTTGGGCCATCTTTCCCATCCAGGTGCATCAATCGGTCAAGTCCTTTTTCTCCATGGCAATAGTTTCAGGAGTGGGTAATGGTCGAAGTACTCTTTTTTGGACAGATAATTGGGTTCACGGGCAGAGCCTAATAAAAATGGTAGCTCATCTGTTTGGAGCAATCTCGGGAAGAGCAAGAAAAAGGACAGTTGCTGAGGCAATGGATGATATGAGATGGATCTCTGATATAAGAGGTGCGCTCACGGTGAAGGTCTTGGCTGAATATTTAGCTGTTTGGGATTTGACAACTCTCTTGGTGTTACAACCTGAGGTGGAGGACAACCACATTTGGCGTTTTTCAGCTTCAGGAAAATATTCAGCAAAATCAGCATATGAGGCTATGTTCGTTGGAGCCATTCATTTCAACTCATGGGAAAGGATATGGAAAACTTGGGCTCCAGGCAAGTGTAAGTTTTTCATGTGGCTGGTTGCACATGACAGGTGCTGGACGACTGATCGTCTTGCTAGGAAAGGGCTGCCCCATCCTGCCAAATGTCCCCTATGTGACCAAGAAGAGGAAACGATAAACCACTTATTGTTATCCTTTGTTTTCTCACGGCAGGCCTGGTTCCTCATCTTACAAAGAGTGGGGCTGCAGACTTTAGCACCACAGATTGGGGAAGTTTCTTTTGATGACTGGTGGGATCAGTCGAGCAGATTGATGGAGGGCCAGGACCGGAAGGGATTTAACTCTTTCACAATTCTAGTAGCCTGGTCAATTTGGAACCACCGAAATGGTTGCGTCTGTGACAATCAGCAACCTAACCTGAACCGCCTCCTATCATCTGTCAGAGATGAGTTGCACATGCGGGAACTGGCCGGGGCTCGAGGATTGGTACATATTCTCGCCCAGCTGCCAGCGGCTTAACTGTGTGTGTGTGTGTGTGTTTCTTGAGTCCCTTGTGGTCTTGTAGTCCTTTTTTTCTTTTATTCTTTTTGTTCAGTAGTGTGCAGTGTGTGTTAGTTGGGTTTGTGTTCCTGGGTTCTTCCCTAGGATAACAACCTTTGTATTTGGTCTCGGAGGGCTCTCACCCTCTTTTTCTCCTTCTTAATATATAGATACGCAGCTCTCCTGCGTGTTCGAGAAAAAAAATGAATGGAGTTTGGAAAACCATATACAGAGAAGCAACTAGCTAGGTAGCAAGAAGACAAGGGTTGCAGTTGCAGCCTTGCAGGGAACAAATTGGGTGCGCGTTGTTAGCAGAGAAAGAGTGGAAACTGGGGGCTACAATTGCGGTCCAGGACCCATTGTCCTTTTGGCAAATCCCATCGTGTCACCTTCTCTTCCATTGGCTTTCTTTTGGGCACAACTTTTTCCAAGCTTCACCACTGCAGGGTTATATCTCAGCACAAAAGGTTGGAAAAAGGAAGTATGAAAAATATCAGCACCTTTATCAAAATGTAGTGGTTTCACCCTTTTTCAGCTTTGGGAGTGCTTCGAGTTCTCTGTTATGAATTATGAATAAGCTAGCTAGCTTTTGATTCTAACAATATCAGTCAGTCAGGAATTTTTATAGCAAGCTACCTCTACTTTCACGCATAATGAGTTGTTTGCTATCATGAGATGACAATCGGGTAATCATTTGGGATATCCTCATTTTAGATTTAACCAACAAATATCAGCTTGTTCAGGTAAACTAGTGGAAAATCAGCACCACACACATGAGGGTTATAAGTTCACAGTTATGTCATCAAGAAGACCAAAATGGACCAAAATGGAAACTGGTGATAAATGCTGGAGTTCAATATATCAGTATTTCCTAATAAACAGGATGAACTTGTCATCACCATTTCAGTGTTTGAACTTCAAAGTACCTAACCATTAAAACATAGATTTATTAATTCAGGAGAAAACAATTATTTATCCCAAATACCTAATGTCTGTTCAATTGATCTTCTCTGATTTTTTTTAAAAAAAAGCAAACTCAATGTTCGAAATTGTATTCAAGGATTCATCTCAGACTTGTTAAAGAGAAATAAAACATCATAATCAAGCTAAAGCAGTGAAAAGGATGCTTGGGTAATGTTTCAGCAATTTGAACAAAAACAGCATCTACCATTTGATTGAACCTTAAGTAGGCATCTTATCTTAGAATATTGGGGCAAAAAGGAGCACATGTGTATTCTTTTGATTCCTGCAATGAAATGGAAAACCATATTGTGAATTTGAATCTTTTCTTTATATGTATTTGGCTTTATAAATTTCAAGTACTATTCATGAACCTTGTGGACCTATGACACTGACAATCGTTTCATTCAACCAAACCATATTACCATATTCAAGTACACAGATGTGAATATATTGAATTCAAAATTCAAATAAATTATCAGTGTACAGCCTATAAGGCCCAAATAGAAATTATTAATATCATGAAAAGCTGGCTGTGGAATAGGAAAAAATAGCCTGATTAAAACTTATTAGTACAAAGGGGCACTAACAGTCAATTCCATCTTAATTAGATGAAGACAGGTAATCTAACATATAACATTCTTCATCAATCTAAATTACATCAGGACAACAGAAGGACATCATACACACATAGGCCTTAGCTGGAAAAGAATCCCATCCCGTTCACTGAAGACAAACCTTGCAGGATCACTGATCGTAATCATGTTCACCATTCAGTGCTAGAAAGGTGGGAGGCCAAGGCATCATAAATGGATAGACCGCATACAAGTAAACATGGGCTGGACTCGCCTCATATACCATCTCCACTGTTCTACTTGAAATATGCATGTAGTAGAGTTTATGATCTACCTGCAAGATCACGAAGTCAGCATTGTCCCCGACTGCAGACACACGAATAACACCAAGCAGCGAATCCCATGTGAGCTCTGGAAGGTGACGAAATGCCTCCTGCAACCAAATCGTATCAATTAGCTTCCAAGTGCCAATGCTGCTGCCATCCGTTCTGAAGAGCCAAACAGAAATCTGAAATCCCTTCAAGTGGATGAGGAAAAATCCCGAGCCCTCCGCACAGGACAGCCCAATGTTCTCGAGATGCTCGTACTGCACTGCGTCCGGGAGCTCAATGCAGAAAGAGCCCATGGCGGGCAAATCGAACCCAACAATGTGATGCGGCGGGCACAGCATGTAGAGTTTGCCATTGGAAAACAACTCATGGTGCTCGCGACCCCTCAATGTTCCTGGTTCAGGTAGATCTACCATGCCAGAGTAGCGTCCTTCACCCCAGACTCCAGCTTGCAAGTCGGACAGGTGCACCCATGCTTGCCGCGAAGAGCACATCACCGTCACCGAGGTGCAAGACACGCCGCCATCAGTGTTCTCAAAGAAAAAGAAATCATTCATGCAATAGAGGAGGGTGTAAGCTTCGGGCGGGTATGGGGGCTCCGCGAAGCTGCCATTGCCCCGTCCAGGGTGCAGCGGGCTGCGCACGACGTACTTGCAGCCAGCGAAGACGAGGAGACGGCCGTCACGGCAGTCCCGCACGGATCCGGCTTCCTCGCCCAGATCGAAGCTCCCACGGCGGACGAAGGCGGCGAGCTCCGGGTCCCGCGCCAGCGGCACGAAGCGCAGGCGCCGCGCCTCGCCGCCGGTGTCGACGTAGAAGCCGAGGAGGCGGGGCGGGTGCCGCGTGCGGAAGCGGCGGAGGAAGGCGGGGTCGGAGGCACACCGGAGAAAGCGCCTGGAGACGGCGGAGGCGCGGACGAGGGCGGTGGGGAGGCCGAGGAGGAGGAGGATCTCGCGGAGGAGGTCGTCGTCGCCGAGCACCGATGCGGCGGATGCGGATGTGTTAGGAGCTACATATCAGATGGGCCTGCGTGCCTGAATTGGGCTAGATGCCCGTGTATCCCAGTCATGGCCCAAGAGTGGCCCGCACTGTAACTTAAGACCCGTACTCGGAAAGGGAAAGGCATCGAAGAAAAACCCTAAAACACATATCCTCCACTACTATTTCTCTTCTTCCTCCTCCCAAGTCGCCGCCGCCGGCGTCGCACCTCCGACCAGGCTCGTTGGTTGTGCCGCCGTCGTAGGGAGGACCACCACATCTAGTACCAGAGCCTTGTACTTTCTCGTAGAGCAGCTCGAGTCAACGGAAATCCACCGGGTGGCATGAGATATGGGATCGAATCGGAAGAAATTTTTCTTCCTCCAATTCGGTTGCAAATCCTGTGAGTCCCAGCTCTTTGGAGATTGCGTGGTGACTCTGCTCTTCGCGTAGGGATGCTGGCGACGTTATCACCCAATTTACCAATCGAACCAACCCCACCTCCACAAATCACACCCGCTCCACCCAATCCGCCCACACAAACCAAATCTCGCAAGCCTAAACCTCCAACCCTAACCATCAGAATGGGTTTGGCGGAAGAGAAATTGGATCTGCTCCTGGAGAAGGTTACGACCATCGAGCTTGGTCAATCCAAGTTCACAACATCGGTGGACGAGCTCAACGCTGCTAGGCATCATCAGGGCAAGTACAACGGTGGAGACGGCTGCTGTCTTTTTATACAAACAGACAGCTGAACAGATAGCTTGTACAATGATTTGTATGTTTGGCCGTCTGCATGATAATTTATTCATCATTTAACATACAAATTTATGGTGATCTAGTAAGATCTTTGTAGTCATTTTATCGCCGTCACCCTTTAGCTCCTACAACTGCAAGTTAAGGACTGCATGTGATCTGGATCATCCATTTTCTCTAGTGAACCGGAGTGAATTATTTGCTACAGGTTCTCAACAGTGACTCGATGGACATTGACTTGATGAACAGTGACTTGATGAACAGTTCCAACAGTGTTCTACAGTTCAAAACAGTGGTTCTCGTCTCCTACCGCACCTGCTTTACTGCCTCTTACCCACTCCACACAGCTGCCTCGCCCCCTCGCCTCGCTCTTCTTCTTCTTCCAGACGCATGAACAAAAGCCGAGCAGAGCTTCTCCGACGCCAAATCCTCCACCTGTGCGCCGCCACATCCAAATCCCCTTCATCCAATCCTCCTTGGACTCTCCAGGTCCCTTTTGAGCCACTCCCGGATGTGAGCCGTGCCGCCATTTCCCGGGGATTGAAGATCCCGCGGCCGCCATTGCTGCTGGTCAGCAAGCTTCACCTCATCGACAACAGCCCAGCTCCGCCGCGGTGGCACCTCCGCGTGCTGGTGCTCCTCTACAGCGCTATCGTCGCGGCGGCGCTGCTTCGGAGGCCCGCGGTGGGAGGCGCGTGTGAGGCGGCCGCCGACGGGATGCCCAACTGCGGCGGCGGCGGGAGACAGGAGTGGCGGCGGCACTCCGGCACAGCTGCTGTAACTCCTCTGCTCCGCTGCAGCTTCCCCTTGTTAGGGGCCCACCTGGCTGGAGGTGGGTACGCGTGGGACGTTGGGTGAAAAAAGTTTTGCGGAGAATGAACTAAAAGCGCCTGGAACATGTAATTTTTTCTAGCGTTTTTTGCCATCAATTCCAAGAATATGTGTTCTTTTTGAGAAGATACTAATGCCGCTTACAAATATACACTAATACACCATATATAGCATATATACTTGATGGGAAAATATTATTTATTTTGTTATGATATGTTTTATCATCGTATATACTTTAAGTATATCATAATTATTTTTATATTTTTATAATTTTTTTGAATAAGACGAATGGTCAAATGTGATTCGTAAAAGTCAAAGGATACAAATATTTTGGGACGGGGGAGTACATGTTTGAAGCGTGGCTGGATAAGTATGCACAACCTCGCAATGAGGGCATATTTTGTTTCGTTTATTATTGTATATAGGCTTTAAACCTACTGAACTCCGGAAGGGATTAAAGCAACTACTTGATATGGTTAAGTGCACCTAATGCACGAACTATTAGAAAAGTTATCAAGTGGAAATGCTTTTTGGAAGAGGTCCCCTGCCCTTTAACATGTTCTTTTCATTATGATGTGACGTTTTGTCAAAATTTCCAGGTGCCTAATGACCTATATCTGTCTTATCACTGGCAAAAATGATACGACCTTTGAGGTAAAGGAGATCATGAAATTTCCATAATCAACCTTAAGTACCTAAATATCTCTGAAACTGCTTTTGAAATAGTATGCTAGCACTTGCAATGTTCCTTACTGATGCAATCGAAGCAGAGATACAAGGATGAATGCAACTCAATGACAAGCCAGATTTACAGCGTAGTTTTACAGTTTAACTAAAGGTAACATTTTACAGCATAGCTTTACAATCCTGGTCCAGTTTTTCCTTCAAGTAGTTTGAATTCAGGAAAGCATCTAGCGCTATTACATAGACCATCAATCCATCACCACAAACTTTCGCAATGAAGATGGGAAAGAACGGTATCATAACAACTGCAGGAAATGCATAAAACGTTAGCCGAACTTGTTTTGGATGTCAGTGGCAACGAGCTCACCTTCCAAGTGTAACATCTTCTCCATGGCCATGAGCAGCTCGGGCCATTCGCAATACAGAGTTTCCTCAATGTCATCGTTGTCGTACTCATGCAAATGGCATCTTACGTTTCTGTTGAGCCGCAGGAGATCAAGGGCAGTCCTTCTGTACTCGTTCTGTACTTTCTCAACCCACTGGTTGATTTTTGCATTTGCCCTGGCAGTATCCAACCAGTCGTTCTTGTATGGGAGCTTAGAGAGTATTCTCTTCTTCTTTGGTGGGTCCTCGCGACCAAGATACTTCACAATTCTATCGTGTAGCATCAGGAAGACCTCAGTGCTGTCAAGTGTGAACAAGTAACAAAATGAGCCTTTGGCAGCAAATTGAAGATTGTAAATTAAAAATGAGGAGGATTTTAAATTTACCGGTTTTCCATGGGCAGCAGCGCAACGTTGTTTACAATCAAGAATTCATCTCTCATTGTAACTGTGCCCCTCCCCATGAGCATGAGAAATTCCATGTAGTCCGGAGGCAAATTGTTGATTTCCCCACCGGAGAAATCAATCAACTCCACCAGGACCCTGGCCAGGTGCTTGTAGTCATCTCTTACACGCTTAAGACTGAAGCCTCTATCAGTAAAACTGACCCCTCTTAGCTTGACACTCCCATTGTTACCAATCCAAACATCGGACAACTGCAGAGGTGCAGTGAGATACTTGCCAGCTTCGTGATGGCGCTTCAGTATCGATGCAAGTTTTCTGCTAATCCTAGTCGCTTTGTCGGATAATCGCCAGAATTTCTTCTCTGTTCCTAGCACCGGGACCTGGATCAGCATCGCGTTGGCCTCGGCGTACCTCATCGCGTTGTAAAACCTCTCGGCAGACGACTCGTCGATGTCCTCGGCGCTATGAACAATAAGAGTAAAATGAGTCTGAGGCCATGGAGACAATAATAAACCAGAATCAATGGAGCAGGGACCTGATGAAACAACAAAGAGCAGCAACTCACTTGTATTGATGCTGATGAGTCACCACTCTTTTGGCCTGTGCCTCCCAGTCCCTCTTCAGGCGTTCGGTATTTGTACCAACAGCCTACCGAAAATGCCCAATCATGCGCAGGAAACCGAAAACTTAACATGCAAGTGAAGAAACTGCACGAACTACTCTAGTCTCGCTGTCTCAGTAAAAAGTAAAAACACATCGATCCATCCAGGAGGATCTTCATCAGTTTTATTTCGAGAAAATATAGTCTCTTACCCTTTTGTTTTCAAAAGAAAAGAAAACCTTGTAACACGGAAGGTCGTCAAAACATGAGATTCCTGATATTCCTAGGCTAAATCAAGACATGCACACATAAGGCTATCTAGTATCTGCACGATCTGTCAGAGTATGAACTTGAACGCATGGATCCTACTCGTACTACTTTTGAACAAATCATAACTTTCGATGCTTCGAAGACAAAAGTTTTTGTGAATTAAATGTTTGGATCAGCACGCATGCGGATTCGAACCTGCATCACAGCCCCGGCGCCGAAGCAGAGGCCGAGGCCGGTGCCGAGGCCGAGACCGAGGACAAGAGTGTTTCCCATAGAGCTGCTTCTCTTCGCTCTAGCTGCTGCTTCGCTTGTTCAGCTGCCGAGAGCTTCAGGCTATGCTGCCAGATGATGTGAGGGAAGAGGCAAAGGGAAAGTAGTGGTGGGTCTGGAAAAGGAAAACAAAGGAGACTTAGACTTGAGAATGGCAGGACTGCTCATGATGGAATGGCAGGATAGAGGTCGATAGACTTGAGATGACCAGTCCGTGTGCTTTGGGTCAGGCTAGCTTTTGTTCTATGCACATGAAAAAATTATATAAAGATTCTCTAGCTCCACCTTATTTAAAAAATTATTTATGCTTGCCAAACACCAATTCAAAAAGCCGAGAATAAATGGAACTGTGGCACTCATACTCACAGTGGGAGCACCCATCTGAAAGGTAAGAATACTGTGTCAGAATGACCGCCCTTTCGATTGGATATTTGTCTAATTAATTAAGTATTAGTGAATTAGGACGATGTGATAATACTCCTTACGTTCTAGGAGGTAAGAACTCGAACAAAATCACATCTGCTGATTTTCACACGAGATAAAACATTTAAGTAATTCAGATAAATCTGTATCAAATAAGTAAAACACAAAAATATATGTCATAATCAATGTGATAATACCCAATTTGACATCATAAATATCATTGGTCTATTTTCTATAATTTTTGCCACTATATAATTGTATTTAGGAAAACCTCAATACTCCTTATATTTATTTATGAATGCTGTTTGGAAAACCACATACCTAGGTGGCAAGGACAGACAAGGGATTGCAGTGAACAAATTGGCCCTTGTTTACTTGCCATATGTAAAAAATTTGGAAAAAAAAAGTTTTCTCACATTTGAAATACTAAACATAGATTAATTAAAAAATTAATTGCAGATTCTGTCCGTAAATCGCGAGATCTATCTAACGAGCATAATTAATCCATCATTAGCACATGTTTACTGTAGCAATTTATTGTCTAATCACAGCCTAATTAGGCTAATTAGATTATTCATGCGATTTACAGTCCATTCATGTAATGCGATTTTTTTACTACATTTAATACACCATACATGTGTCCAAACATTGATGTGATTGATGTGTAAAAATTTGACAAATAAGTAAATAAGGGCTTGGGAGCGCGTTGTTAGCGGAGAAAGAGCGGAAAATGGGGCCGCAACTGCGATCCACGCCCCACTATCCTTTTGGCTAATACCGCCGTGTCATCTTTTCTTCCATTGGCTTTCTTTTGGACACAACTTTTTTCCAAGCTCACTGCAGGGCTATAGCTTCCCTACGAAGCAACCTTGCAACTCTTGAGTGCAACTCACACCAGTTCCAGGATAATTTTTTTCACCTTTTGACACTAATTAAAATTATTAAATATAAACTAATTACACATATGGAGTGTAAATTGCAAGATGAATTTATTAAGCCTAATTAATCCATGATTAGCATATGTTTATTGTAGCACAATGCCAAATCATGATCTAATTAGCCTCATTCGATTCATCTTGCGATTTACACTCCATGTGTAAATGGATTTTGTAATTAGTCTATGTTTAATACTTCTAGTTGTTGTTCAAACATCTGATGTAACAAGTGAAAAATTTTCATTTTGGAATCTAGACAGACAATTGATAAGTCAATTTTACAATTAATCCATCATTAGTGAATAAAAATTTGGAAAAAAAAAGTTTTCTCACATTTGAAATACTAAACATAGATTAATTAAAAAATTAATTGCAGATTCTGTCCGTAAATCGCGAGATCTATCTAACGAGCATAATTAATCCATCATTAGCACATGTTTACTGTAGCAATTTATTGTCTAATCACAGCCTAATTAGGCTAATTAGATTATTCATGCGATTTACAGTCCATTCATGTAATGCGATTTTTTTACTACATTTAATACACCATACATGTGTCCAAACATTGATGTGATTGATGTGTAAAAATTTGACAAATAAGTAAATAAGGGCTTGGGAGCGCGTTGTTAGCGGAGAAAGAGCGGAAAATGGGGCCGCAACTGCGATCCACGCCCCACTATCCTTTTGGCTAATACCGCCGTGTCATCTTTTCTTCCATTGGCTTTCTTTTGGACACAACTTTTTTCCAAGCTCACTGCAGGGCTATAGCTTCCCTACGAAGCAACCTTGCAACTCTTGAGTGCAACTCACACCAGTTCCAGGATAATTTTTTTCACCTTTTGACACTAATTAAAATTATTAAATATAAACTAATTACACATATGGAGTGTAAATTGCAAGATGAATTTATTAAGCCTAATTAATCCATGATTAGCATATGTTTATTGTAGCACAATGCCAAATCATGATCTAATTAGCCTCATTCGATTCATCTTGCGATTTACACTCCATGTGTAAATGGATTTTGTAATTAGTCTATGTTTAATACTTCTAGTTGTTGTTCAAACATCTGATGTAACAAGTGAAAAATTTTCATTTTGGAATCTAGACAGACAATTGATAAGTCAATTTTACAGCATAGTTTCAAAGTTTTATAATACTGGTCCAGCTTTACATCCTATTTGGGTGAATAGAAAAAAATAAAGTAGCCTATTACATAAACCATCAATCCATCTCCAGAAACTTTCGCAATGAAGATGGGAAAGAACGGTATCATAACAACTGCAGGAAATACAAGTGCTGGCTGGTTCTGTTTTGCAGTAGGACTGATTAGCCGAACTTGGCCCTCGTTCACTTTAGGGCAAAATAATTTGGGTGTTACTGTAGCAGCTCCAAATACCTATTAAATATCGACTAATTGCAAAACTAACTACATGAATTGAGTACAAATGACGAGAGGATTTCATTAAGCCTAATTAATCCATCATTAGTGAATGTTTACTGTAGCATAACATTGTCTAATCATGTCCTAATTAGACTCATTAGAAAGTGCTCGCGATGTACGCCCCATCTGTAAATGGGTTTTCTAAATAGTCTACATTTAATACTTTTAATTAGTGGTCAAAGTTGTTACTGTAGCAATTTGGAATTTGGAAAGTGAACATGGACTTGTTTTGGATGTCAGTGGCAACGAGCTCACCTTCCAAGTGTAACATCTTCTCCATGACCATGAGCAGCTCGGGCCATTCGCAATACAGAGTTTCCTCAATGTCGTCATTGTCGTACTGATGCAAGTGACATCTTATGTTTCTGTTGAGCCGCAGTAGATCAAGCGGAGTCCTTCTGTACTCGTTTCCGACATTTTCAATCCCTTGGTTGATTCCTTTTTTTCGAAAAAACATAGTCCACTGGTTGATTCTTGAATTTGCCCTGGCAGTATCCAACCAGTCGTTCTTGTATGGGAGGTTAGAGAGTATCCTCTTCTTCATTGCTCGGTCTTCACGGCGAAGATAATTGACAATTCTATCGTGTAGCATCAGGAAGACCTCAGTGCTGTGAACAGAAGTAATAAAAATGAGCCTGTTGCAACAAAGACGATGAAACATACCGGTTTTTCATCGGCAGCAGCGCAGCGTTGTTTACAATCAAGAATTCATCTTCCATTGTAAGGTTTTTACTGCAGAGGAGCTCGAGGAATTCAGTGTAGTCCGGAGGCAACTTGGTGAAATCCCCACCCGAGATATAAATCATCAGCAACAGGACCATGAACAGGTGCTTGTAGTCTTCTCTCACACGCTCAATGCTGAAGCCTTTAGCAGTGAAATTGACCCCCCTTAACCTGACACTCCCATTGCTCCCAATCCAGACGTTGGATGCCAGCAGAGGGGCAGCGAGGTACTTGCCAACTGAGTGCTGGCTCATCAGTATCAATGCAAGTTTTCTGGTGACCCTAGTCGCTTTGTCGGATAATCTCCAGAATTTCTTCGCCGTTCCTAACACCGGGACCTGGACCAGCATCGCGTTGACCTTGGCGTACCTCATCGCGTCGTAAAACCTCTCGGCAGACGATTCGTCGATGTCCTCGGCGCTATGAACAATAAGAGCAAAATGAGTCTGAGGCTAAGGATACAATAAAACAGAATCGATGGAGCAGGGACCTGATGAAACAACAAAGAGCAGCATCTCACTTGTGTTGATGCTGAGGATTGACCACTCTGTTGGCATGTGCCTCCCTGCCCCTCTGCAGGTGTTCGGCGTTTGGACCAACAGCCTGCCGAAAATGCCCAAACACCCACACCAAACCGAAAACGTGCAAGTGAGAAAACTTCACGAGCTACTCTAGTCTCACTGTCTCAGTAACAACACATTGATCCATGAGGATGTTCATCAGTTTCTTTGGAGAAAAAAAGAGAGAAAACCATGTAATGAAAGGTTGTCAAAGGTATAGGTTCCTCGTGTAACTATCCTAAATCAAGACACTCGCACATACTCTCTCTGTCCCGCTTTATGTGTCGCTTGGGAAGCGCAATCGTCTCACAATCACGATTCCCTAACGACAGATCAATGGGGATGGAGGGAGTAAGGCTATCTATGAGATCTGTCAGAGGATGATCTTGCACACATAGATCCTGCTTACTTTAGAACAGATCATAGCTTTCCATGCTTTGAAGGTAAAATTTTACTCTCTTTTTGATTCTTATATGTCTATAACCAATAGGAGCTAAACGCCTCCTGTTACATACAAAAATTTCTGTAAATTACATGTCTGGATCAGCATGGGGATGCGGATTAGAACCTGCGTCAGGGCATTGACACCGACGCCGAGGCCGAGGCTGAGGATGACGCCGAGCCCGAGGGTGTTTCCCATGCTGGATCACTATCTGCTGCTGCTTCTTTTTTTTTAAAAGTAAAAGCAGGAGCACTGCTATGTCATATAAGAAGACGGAGAATACTGGTTCTTACATGGTTGTGATTACATAAATAAAATGAAAACTCTACGCAAAACAGTAGATATAACATAATTAACCGACATGGCTCTCCCCTCTCTCACAAGCCACCTGCCTGAGCATCGATTCCTCCTTTATGAGCGCAAGGATTTATTGGAAATATGTCCTAGAGCCAACTGGATTCGATCCACTAGTGGGCTCGGATTGATTTAATCCATTAGGGCGTTAAAGTCATAATGGGCCACAAATGTTGTAAAGCCCATTACCGAGGGAAGGGGTACACTATCTATTAACACCATATTGCTAATGGAAGATGGTGTGGAAAAATTTTCTCCCAATAAATATAGACCAAACCCCTCCTGAAAAGGACACGACTTTCAAGCAACAGCCGCGCTGTCTACGCCTTCTCCTCATCGTGCTCGCGGACCTACCAGTCCGGCGTGCGACGTTTCCATCCTCGTACGTGTGGATACCTCGGAGGTGCTGGGCTTGGAGCACAAGGACGGACCGCACGTGCAGGACCAGACGGACGTGAGCAACTGCACTGCACTGCCGCTTCGACGCGTTCGTCTACATCGAGACGGCTTCCGCTGCAACTGCGCGTCTAGTGGTAACGATCCGCGATCTATAACTGTTGTTGTTCCTGTTTTCGGGTAAACGAGTTTTTGTATGTGCTAGCGTAGCCTCCTCGTTTCCCTTCAGTGGTATCAGAGCCGTAGCTGTTTCTTTATAGGTTCGGATGTGTGCATATGGAGATATGTTTGATGTAGATGAGTCTCTGATCGGTTCGTAATCTTTGCTATGATGGTCGTGTAACGAAATGCTCCTACCGGTCGGAATTCCGCCATCGGAGCTAAGTGATATACGTAAACCCAGACATGGTGAGATGTAGATCAATTGGATTGGTCGAATCGAACTTAGGTCAATGGCCGGGCGCATGGCGATGCGCGGCGGTGTGGATTGGATCCATAACCGGGCCGGGTTTTGCGCTAAAATCAGGTTGTTCGTAAAACAGCCATAACTTTTGCATACGACCTCGAATTAAGACGATTTTTATATGAAAATTCATCTACAGAAAATTTTACACATGATTCCGACTGCCAATGGCAGTTTCGCAGAATTTAGATTTGCGAAAAAAAGGCTCGGAAGATCGAGTTTTCGGCGATTTAAGTTTGGACGTCGAAATCGGCTAACTTGTTTTTGCAGATTCATATGATCGGTATGACCCTATGTGTATGTGATGCATGTATGTAATTAATCATGACCTGCGTGTCGTGAGT
>OAMR01001272.1:8924-31853 GCA_900205405.1 Echinochloa crus-galli | reverse complement strand
TATTTTATTGGAAATGTATATGCATGTTGGAAATGTATATTGGAAATTTATATGTTGAAAATTGTTGGAAATGTATATTGGAAATTTATTTTATTGAAAATGTATATGCATGTTGGAAATGTATATATTGGAAATTTATATGTTGGTTATATAGTTATAAATCTTATAAATATGCATATATGTTGAAAATTGTTGGAAATGTATATTGGAAATTTATTTTATTGGAAATGTATATGCATGTTGGGAATGTATATTGGAAATTTATATGTTGAAAATTGTTGGAAATGTAACCTTAACGTACCCCCCTAAACACCTTCGCATCACGCGAACGAGCACCCGAACACTTCGCGTCGCGTATCGTAACCTTAACGAACCCGTTCGCGTCGCGCACCCACCCTTAGCAAATTCGTTCGAGCACACCGAACCCCTTAGTGAATATTGCTTACCAATCATTTTTAATTCTATAGATGGCGGACAACAACAACCCTGACGCACCCATACACGAGGATAACGAGACGTTCTTAGCGAATCAACTTTTTAATGCCATCACCCAACCCCTAAGCATGGATGAAGTGATGGGGCCATTGAAAGGGCCGACAATCCACCTCAACAACGCTATATGCCCTAGTGATAACGCATCAGATGAATTTTGGTCGCCATATGCATGTACTACATCACTACGAACTATGGTCCGTCGCTATTGGCATAGAGGAAAGCGCAACGAAATATTGGTCGCCATAGGACACACGCTGGATGCTCACCATCCCCAATTTATGATTCTTTAATCAGCAAAAATAGTCAAAACATAGACTGTTGCAATCGCAATACATATAGATTACGACGGTTTCATTCCGTCGGCAGGCGTTGCAATATGATCCGTCGCAATATGTTGCTCCAACGGTTCCAAAACGGTGTCGCAATAAAAAGAACGTGTTGCGATGGTGCCTGACGATGCAATTAGGTGAAGTAGCGACGACCGGTGGCGTTGCAACACAGGTTATTGCAACGAAAGACGTCGTCGCGATAGCGGTTGTTGCGACCTGTCTGGTCTGTTGCAAGCAAGATCTGTAGCAATGATAGAATCGTGTCACAATACGATACCTGCCGTTGCAATTCATATGTAGGCTATCACAACGGAGTCGTAATCCATCGCCATATGCTTGAGCTATAATGCAACCAAACTCGGGGTCGTCGACGCATTATGCTTCAACCAAATTGTGACGCTAATTGCCGTCGCCATACACGAAGAGGGTCACGCAACAAATATGGTTCGTCGCCATACGATCCTACGAAATTGCAGCACTATGTGTCGTCGCCATACACGAAGAGATTCATGCAACTAACTATGCGTCGTCGCCATAAGATTGAACCAATTCGCAACAATAATAACCGTCGTCGTTATACACATAGATGGTGACGCTACCAACTATGGGTGGTCGTCATATGCTTTAACAATAGCGCAACGCAAATTACCATGGCTATACACGTGGACGGTCAGGCAACCGAAGATTGGTCGTCGCCATATGCTTGAACAAAATCACAATGCTGATTTCCGTCGCTATACACGTAGACGGTCACGCAACCAAAGATTGGTCGTCGCCATATGCTTGAACAAAATCACAAAGCTGATTTCCGTCGCTACATGGGTGTAGGAGTACTGCAACGAAGCATGTGTCGACGCTATATGCCCTAGTGATAACGCATCAGATGAATTTTGGTCGCCATATGCATGTACTACATCGCTACGAACTATGGTTCGTCGCTATTGCCACAAAGGAAAGCGCAACGAAATATTGGTCGCCATAGGACACACGCTGGATGCTCACCATCCCCAATTTATGATTCTTTAATCAGCAAAAATAGTCAAAACATAGACTGTTGCAACCAATTGCAATGTACATTCATATCATTCAATACCACAATTCTTCATATAACAGAAGAAAATTCAGCAATTAGAGTATGCACTCTTGTCCATCACTCACATTATAATGTAGTGTCAAAGTTTTTACAGACCCTAGCATCGCAACAGTTTGGGTATCACTCCCACCCAGTATTGTTGATGGTATTCATCATTTCTGGAGCTGAGGTTTGCTTGAAGGCTTGTGCTTCTTGTTTGGCAAAGGGTTTTTGTTTGCCGATCTTCAGTCTGTTATCGTCTCCAGAGATTCTTTTTCCATGCCAGTCTGAATGTAAAGAAATTAGAGAATTAGATCATCTGAACCCAATTTGTGTTGGAATGAGAATATATGCAGCAACATATGGATTGGAACTAGAAAAATATAAATGGCATTAAGAAATGACATTTCAATTAGTACATACCTCTAGTGCTCTCTTCTTTCCCGATCGCGTCTTAGACTGACTCTGCAGCGCGTTTGAAGAGATATATCTTGGAGGTCCAGCAGAAGGTGCAGCACGATTATCACGTTTGTCGCTGAACATTGTCTTGGTAATCCTGGCACTTGCATGACTGTTGGTAGGTGGCACAATTTCTTTATCTTTTGTCACGGTTTTTTTAGATACATATAGACCTGTATAGTTTTATATTGGAACTATATCAGCTGTGATTGAAAGCACGACACCATGCGTCATGATTGGAAAGCTTGTTCGGTGTCGTTACCTGGGGTGCTGTTACATGATCCTGCACAACTGGTGTTGCAGGAATGTCTTTCTCCTGGCTCTTATGTATAGCTTCATTAGAACTATTATTGTTGATGGTTTCAGAGGGAGTCTGCACATTGTGAAAGAGGGCAGGCGAGAGATAAGTGGCATAAGTATGCATTTTCTCCATCACAACCAAGTATAGTCGTTACCATGTTCGTTGTGTCTTGACTCTGCACTAACGTTATCGCAGCAGTGCCGACCTCTTTGACCCTAGGTTCAACTGGACCTGTACTGTTGTTATGGAGGTGTATTCTGCTTATTTGAAATGATGGAAGGTAAGATATTATTAGCTGCATTGGCCAAGTTATGAACACAACAGGTACAATCATCTGGTTACCTCTGAACATGGCAGCAAGTGTTTGTATGGCGCGATCATCTTTGCAAATTGTTCCTCCACTTGCTTTTGCATCTTTTTCTCCATTTCTTCTTTCTCGCGTGCCTTGTCAGCTTCATGGTTCTTGAGTATTTCTTCCAGCTGACGTTCTCGTGCTTCGACCTTATCGAGCTTCTCCTGAATCAACCTCTCCCGATGCACTCTGCTGCTTCTTTGTGTGGACATGTAACCATAGCCACGTGACACGGAGGATTTGACATGTGTTCTTTCCTTGTATGTTTCCTAGAAAATGTTATCTTCATGTTCATCTCGCGGAGTGGAACTTGTGCCTTCATCCCCCTCCTCTTGATTTGCTAGTTTAGCTTCAGACATTGCTGGAACGAGGGTTTAAAGTTGCCTACCAATACACGGCATCAATATATGATTTTCTTATGTAGATAGTGAGAGATGAGAATGTTGTAACCAATCTTTACCTTTTCCCAACTCCACTGAGAGTAAGGTTTCGAACCCCCAGTATGATTGCTAGCCACATTGCCGCGATTGCCTGAGTTCTGGGTGCTTGCATTCTGCAAGGAGTGAACCAGTGATGTTAAGCGATGAAAGGTTGAACTCATCTTCTATATAACTTACCCTGAATGCTGTTGTTTCAAAGTAGTGGCATAAATAGTGCCACTCCATAATGTTTAGCTCAGCAGGCTTGTGCCTCATTCTATCCTCATAACTGTCGAACGCCTTGTATGTAGCACTCAAGTCGCCTCGCCAACCTTTGTAGCGTGCGTGAGCAATCTTCAATATCTTTTCCTCTGGATTTTGAATGCCACCAAAATCTCATTTTTCCTGGTGGGAAGGAAACTTGTTATTCATGCATGATTCAATCATAACACTGGATATGAACAAAAAAGAGGGAACGCATCTGCTATATAACATTAACAAGGTGCATGCGGTGGACAGTGACTTACCATCACAGCTTCTACGATTTCAGCCTTGACTATCGGTTCCACATCCCTCCAAAATTGGACTCCAATTAGTGGAGCCTTCGCCCTAGTATTTACAACAATATCATCAACAAAGGTACGTCTGTTTTCTCCACAGGGACCACCCAACTTTGATGAAAATTGGATTTTCATCTTTTCGTTGGCAGATCTTGATCTCTTGCCAACTGAAGATAACCCTTTCAGGGGTCCACGGCCAACTGGCTTGCCACCTACTTGCATTCACACCAGAGAAAATAACATATATTCACTGCTGAACAATAGCAGGTGTAGAAACCAATGAAAAATAAAGAGTGAAGTTTCTAGAGATGTAGAGCCTCTATAACCTTTTGTCTTCCTTGGTCTCCTAGCATGCGATGGAAGTTGTGGTGGTTGCATAGTTTCTGGTGGCGGCGTCGGGCTGCTGTCATTGCTCTCTTCTTGTTCGAGTACGACTACTTCTGTAGGTTTAGCTTGAGCTTTATCAAACGCCTCTGAAAACACATGTATGTACTTAGTAGGTTCACATTTTTCATCACAAATAAGCTGCAGTCGACAAGGATAAAGGACTTACTAACTCCTTTGATAGCTCTGATACTAGTTAACCATTTACCGAACGTTGTAATTGTTTCCTCCCTGAACTCATCGTGAAGATCTGCAAATTAATAAGAAACACAGGTATGAGAATAATGTGCAGTCAAGGCTACATGTTGCTAGTGTAGAACAATCAACAAACGTACCACAATCGTCGTCTTGTTTTTCAAGCCAATTTTTGTATTCATCAAGATGAAAGTACTCATCATCATCAGAAAAATCAGCACCATTAGGCTCATGCCTCCTTTGTCGTTTCAGGGGTGTAACACAAACCGCCCCTGCATCAGCAGCTGTTTTTGACATGACCAACCTTAATTTCCTCTCATTGGTTGAATCCACATACCGAATCCAAGCGATTCTTGAACATCTGCCAGTGTAGTAATGTCTATAACACCCTTGTCCAATTGACAAGAGAAGTAGTGTACTGCTTCCCCACGACTTTCGACTAGAACAGTCCACATCTCTCCTATAAATTCGGATTCTCTACACGTGCACATAAATATTAATACAACAGCATGGAAAACTTGGTGTATGCATATAAGTATGAAAAATAAATATGTAGTGGACAAATAGCACAATGCCTATTCAGTTTCACAACAACAATTACTTTATGTTAAAATTTTTTAGATAGATATAGACCTGCATGGGAAAAATGCAAACTGTACCAATCTTACCACATCTGCTCCTTCATCCTTCTCTTTCCCCCTGCTGGGACCTGGGGTTGCAGACAGCAACGAGGTGGTTGCGGTACCGTGGCTTGCCGATGGCCCCGTCGTGGACGAGGGGAGGCGGATTGGAGAAGGACGCGACACCGCCGGTGAGCGTGGGGACGGAGGCACCGAGGTCACCAGAGACAGCTCGTCGCGTGCTTGCCTCCGGGAGATGTGGTCGCTCCGATTGACAAACATTTTCCCTGGTGCCTAACTGAGTGACTTGTACAAGATGCGCCAATATATAGAAGAACGACACGGCAACGATTCATTGACAAGTGAGAACCCTAGATGAGATTAGTGGTATATCTAATCGATTGAATGGAGGGGAAGCCATGAAACTCATCAAGAAGGTGTAGAGCGGAGCGGCCGATACGCTCCTGACATTATGAACAAGGTCAACTTCGATGCCCATGACATAAATCCCATTTCGTTGTTCCACGGGTTCTCCATTGCTGGCCATGGATGGCGTCGAGGTGTGCGAGGGCAGAGATCGACGAACCGGCCTGATCCTGTTAACACCAAAAATTGAAACCAGGAAGAGGCTGACATGTGGGCCGGATTTGGTGAAAAGATAAGCATCGTTCAGCTAAGAAAGCTTATCTTCAAGAACGATTCAGCAAAGGCATTCTGCGGTCAGGAGTCCGTCGCCGATTCGGCAAGGGAGTTGCTCTATGGAAAGCATTCGGGAATGCGTGATGACGTGGATTGAATACAAGGAAAAAGCCGATTTGATAAAAAATGCGAGATGAATACGGCACTTCGACGTATTTCTTTGGAAATAAACGTTTTGTAATCGTAGTCGACTAGGAATCGTGTCAAAGTCTGGGTATAAATATAAACCCATGACAATTGTAATAGGGATCGAACAATCATACAACAAACCGGCCTTGCGCCACCACTGGATTGTCCTGGCAAAAGGGGCAGGTGCTATGTCCTGCAAAATAACAGAGTTATAATAAAAGAAGAATTGTTATCAGGGCCAGATGATGATTGAACAACATTACCTCTGAATTTGGCTGGTAGTCAGGCATCAACTCAAGGCAGAAGCGAAAGTCATCCGATTCAAGAGTTCGATTGGACGAACTCGAAGAATCGAATGCCGCAGCAGGGGCCGCGGCTGGAGGCGCAGCAGGAGCTGCGGCTGGAGCAGCATTGGCGGAAATCCATTGGATTACCCTGAGAAAGCGAAGAAATTTGTGACGAAAAGAACAAAATCCTGGGAAAAAAGATTGAGAAGAAGTAATTAATCACCTGCGACGAGCACCGGCGCGACTTCCCTCAGCCTCATCAGCGGCCGGACGCCTCCCGTTGGCCATCAGGGTTTTCTTGGAGGTTACTGTGCTTTGGGGAGAGGAGAGCTCGAGACCGGCAGAGGCTAGGAAGGCGAAAGACTTGGTGAGGAGATAGCGGCACTCGATATGACTGAAGATGAGATTGAGATTGAGCAGGTTACGGAACTTACCGTCGATGACTTCGAGCAGTTGCTTGCGCTCGGCCTGCCACTCCAGATCCGCGATCCCGGCTTGCTTGGAGATAACCTCCAGCTCATGGCGCGTCTCATCGCGCTCCCTCCTAAACCGGCGGGCATCGCTATCTGTGTAGCGAAAGTCATCCGAAGGCTTTAAGAACTTACTATGAAGAGTGCTACCATACCTATGCTAGACAATAACTACTCACTCTGGAGCATCAACAGATGGTGAAAACTGCTGCAGAACAATTCATCAAGAAGTGTTTGCTGTCTTTTGCCAAGAACAGGAGTGGTGCACCGTTTCTCAAGACAGACCTGCCAAGAGTTTTACTGCCTGGACAATCTGATCTTAATGAAGAAGAAGAAAGGGAGAGGTTCTCTGGTTTGTTATACAAAGCTCTGGGGGATACAATGACCAATCATAACGCTGCATTCTTGAACAGCTTTAGATGCATAATGATCAGCATTTTTGGTCAACAAGTGGACAAGCCTTTTTATGGGCAAGTTGGTGGACCAACATATTTTAATGTTCAAAAACCTCATGGTAAAGGAGCTGCTGAACAAACTGGAACTTCTGGTTCCAAGGGTGCGAATGGTCAACCAGTTCAACAAGATCCTCAGCAAGCAATACCAAAACCTCGCACATATGGTGAGGCGGCATTCGGCACCACAAGATGTTTGTTGATGGTGGAGCTGCTGTCAATGAGATGCTGAATAACAGGTTGCAGAGGGATATGTATGGGAATGGATATACAGAATTCATGGATTATAATGCTATTGATGCTCTTCCGAATCCTGGATATGCTAATACAGGAATGTCCATTGGAAGGCCAGGAAATCAAGATGCCAATGTTGACCTCATGGTACAAAAAATGGCCGATGTGTTGCAAAATCAAATCGGTCTGAAGCCCAAAAATCAGGGGTACATGTACTCCTCTCCTTTCCCAGAATGGGTAGATGAAGTCGAACAGCTAATGGCACAATTGATGCTCAATAAGCAAGCTGTCTTTGAAAAGCCAATCCAGAATCGACATATGAAGCCATTATATTTGAAAGGATTTGTCAATGGGAAGCCTTTAACCAAGATGTTCGTCGATGGTGGAGCTGCTGTGAATGTGATGCCATATACTACATTTAGGAAGCTTGGCATGGGCCCTGGAGATTTAACACCAACGAGCATAATTCTAAATGATTTTGCTGGAAATCCTTCAGACACCAAAGGCTGTGTTCATGTAGAACTGATGATTGGATCCAAAGTGCTGCTCACAACTTTCTTTGTCATTGAGGGCAAAGGGGCATATAGCTTGCTGCTTGGAAGAGATTGGATTCATGCAAATTGTTGTATTCCATCTACTATGCATCAACAGCTTATTCAGTGGATAGATGATGAGGTGGAGATTGTCCAAGCAGATGATTCAATAAGCGTGGCAAATATGGAACCAGCTTTTTGGGAGTATCAAGGCATAGATTGTTTCTCAGGCAAAGACTGGGGAGAAGGTCCTGTTGCACCAGCCAGCAGTGATCAACAGCCGATCGAAGCAGTCGGCTCTCATAGTAATTTTTGATGGAGAATCCAATTGATGGAACTGATGGAAAATTAGGACGTGGATTTGTGTCGGCCGATAAATTGGAAGAAGTGGACATTGGAGATGGTGACAAGCCAAGGCCGACATTTATCAGTGCTAACTTGGATTCGGTTTTCAAAGAAAAGTTGGTGACATTGTTAAAAGAATACAAGGACTGCTTTGCTTGGGATTATTCGGAGATGCCCGGTCTAGACCGTTCTATTGTTGAACATCGGTTGCCGATCAAACCTGGTTACAGGCCTTACAAGCAACCACCCCGAAAAATCTATAAGGAAGAAGTGTTGGCCGATGTGAAAAAGGAGATTGAAAGATTACTAGATGCAAATTTCATTCGGCCATGTAAATACGCGGATTGGATCTCTAATATCGTTCCTGTCTATAAGAAAAATGGAAAAATGAGGGTTTGCATAGATTTTAGAGATCTAAACAAGGCTACACCCATGGATGGATATCCAATGCCTATTGCTGATTCATTGGTTGATGCTGCTGCTGGATACAAAGTGCTCAGTTTCATGGATGGTAATGCAGGATACAATCAGATTTTTATGGCATTAGAAGATATAGTAAAGACAGCTTTTAGATGTCCTGGACACATAGGGTTGTTTGAGTGGGTTGTCATGACCTTTGGATTGAAAAATGCCGGTGCAACTTATCAAAGGGCTATGAATTATATTTTTCATGAGTTGATCGGCAAGATTGTGGAAATATATATTGATGATGTGGTGATCAAGTCATTGGATCATGAGTTCCATTTGGCTGACATAAGGAAAACTCTAGAATGCACCAGGAAGCATGGGCTTAAAATGAACCCGAACAAGTGTGCTTTTGGAGTTTCGGCTGGAGAGTTTCTGGGATTTTTGATACATGAAGGAGGAATAGGAGTTGGCAAGAAAAGCATGAAGGCAATTGATGAAATTGTTCCTCCAACTAATCTTAAAGAGTTACAATCACTGCTTGGCAAGATAAATTTTGTGAGAAGATTCATATCAAACTTGTCACAGAAGGTGTTGCCCTTTTCCTCACTATTGAAAATAAAAAAGGATCAAAAGTTTGTATGGGGTGACGAACAACAGAAGGCTTTTGATGAAATAAAAGAGTACATGAAGAAGCCACCAGTGTTGGTGCCTCCACAATTGAACAAGCCTTTCAAGTTGTACGTGGCGGCCGATGCCCAAACTATTGGATCGGCCCTTATTCAAGAATTTGAAGGGAAGGAAAGAGTAGTTGCATACCTTAGCCGAAAGTTACTAGACCCGGAGACAAGGTATTCGGCTATAGAGAAGCTTTGCTTATGTGTTTATTACTCATGTACAAAATTTCGGCACTATTTGCTAAATGCCGAATGCGTTGTACATTCGAAATTTGATGTGATTAAGCATATGTTGTCAATGCCAATTTTGAATGGAAGGATTGGCAAATGGATTTTGGCCTTATCTGAATTCGAATTAAGGTTTGAATCGGCAAAAGCTGTCAAGGGGCAGATTATTGCTGACTTCATTACTGAACATCATGATACATCAATAAATTTGCTTAACATTATTCCTTGGGTATTATTCTTCGATGGATCTTCATGCGACAAAGGTGGTGGAGCAGGTATTTTATTAATTTCACCCAAAGGAGAAACATTTGAGTTTGCTATTCCCATTCAATCTACTGTTACTAACAATCAGGCTGAGTATGAGGCATTACTCAAAGGGCTCCAATATTTGAAAGAAGCAAAAGCCATTGCAGTTGAAATTTTTGGAGATTCAGAATTGGTCATAAAACAATTGAATGGTGAATATGAATGCAAAAGTGATATCTTGAGGAATTACTATGAAGAATGCAAAGAAATATTGAAGAGCTTTCGGTCAGTAATTCTACAACACATTCCTAGAGGGGATAATGGAGAAGCAAATAGATTGGCTCAAAGTGCATCAGGTTACAGAGAAAATCAAGAGGTATTTGCTACTGATGACTGTGCTTTCGGGAGTAGTTTGGCAGAAGGTGATTGGAGGAAAGAAATTGCCGATTATTTGGAGAATCCATCCCAGAAGGTTTCTAGAAGACTCAGGTATAAAGCTATAAAGTTTGTTCTTCTTGATAAAGATTTATATTATAAATCCCTGGACGGAGTATTATTACGTTGCTTAAATCAAGAAGAAGCAAAGAAGTTGATGAGCGAGGTGCATGATGGATTGTGTGGAGCACATCAGTCAGCTTACCGAATGAAGTGGGTTATTAGAAGAACTGGATATTACTGGCCGACAATGTTGGAAGATTGCTTTGAATATTACAAGGGATGTCAGGACTGTCAGAAATTTGGAAACATTCAGAGAGTTCCAGCATCGGCTTTGAATCCCATTATCAAGCCATGGCCATTCAGAGGATGGGGAATAGATTTGATTGGCCAAATAAATCCTCCATCGAGCAAGGGGCATAAGTTTGTACTTTTAGCAACAGATTATTTTACCAAGTGGGTTGAGGCGATTCCATTGAGAAAGGTAGCATCAGAAGATATGATTGAATTTGTCAAAGAGCACATCATTTACAGATTTGGAATTCCTCAGACAATTACCACAGATCAAGGGTCTCAATTTACATCTTCAGAGTTCAGAGATTTTGCTGAAAGTATGGGGATCAAATTATTGAATTCTTCTCCTTATTATGCTCAAGCCAATGGATAGGCAGAAGCTTCCAACAAGATCATGATTAAAATCATACATAAGAAAATTGATCAAAAGCCAAGAAGGTGGCATTCGGTACTCAATGAAGCATTGTGGGCTTACCGAATGGCTCCTCATGGGGCTACAAAAACGTCTCCTTATGAACTAGTGTATGGACATCATGCCATTTTACCATGGGAATTACAAATAGAGTCAAGGAGAGTACAATTGCAGAAAGATTTAAGTTCTAAAGATTACAACTTATGGAGTAGTCGCGGCCGGTATGCGTCGACATGGCGACGAGGCCCACAGCAGCACCCAAGCGAACGCCATGAAGAGCCACCTCGTCGACTCGGCCTGCTACAGCACCGAGGCGAGCCTCTGGCGTCTCTCCAGGAGCGTTCACCTTGTTCGCCAGCTCCTCCACCAGCGCCTTCAGCCGATTAAGCTCAGCATCACGCTCTGCAAGGTTACAAGATGGAAATAAATCAACATCGACTGAAGATGAGATTGAGATTGAGCAGGTTACGGAGCTTACCGTCGATGACTTCGAGCAGTTGCTTGCGCTCGGCCTGCCACTCCAGATCCGCGATCCCGGCTTGCTTGGAGATACCATCCAGCTCATGGCGCGTCTCATCGCGCTCCCTCCTAAACCGGCGGGCATCGCTATCTGTGTAGCGAAAGTCATCCGATTCAAGAGTTCGATTGGACGAACTCGAAGAATCGGATGCCGCGGCAGGGGCCACGGCTGGAGGCGCAGCAGGAGCTGCGGCTGGAGCAGCATTGGCAGAAATCCATTGGATTACCCTGAGAAAGCGAAGAAATTTGTGACGAAAAGAACAAAATCCTGGGAAAAAAGATTGAGAAGAAGTAATTAATCACCTCCAACTAATCTTAAAGAGTTGCAATCATTACTCGGCAAGATAAATTTTGTGAGAAGATTCATATCAAACTTGTCACAGAAGGTGTTGCCCTTTTCCTCACTATTGAAAATAAAAAAGGATCAAAAGTTTGTATGGGGTGACGAACAACAAAAGGCTTTCAATGAGATCAAGGAATACATGAAGGAGCCACCAGTATTGGTACCTCCACAATTGAACAAGCCTTTCAAGTTGTAAGAGGTACTGTGGGTTTCATGATAGAAATTCTCATTCCATTAATGAATGCAGAGTCTTTAGGATGAAGATTCAGAAAGCTATCCAGGAAGGACATCTGAAATTCGACAACAAGATGAAACTGGACAGTAACCCTTTCCCTCAGAATATGATCGGGTTCTCAGTTAACATGGTAAATGCTGTTCCATCTGGAGAAAAGGGAAGATTGAAAGTGTTAACCTCAAAGAAGGCAAAGCAGGATGGTTCAGTTGATCCTACTCGGCAGATCACAATTGAACAGATTCGCCAGAAAGATCTTCGGTTCCCGAATAGCCGATTTGAAGTGGGAGAATCCTTTAAACCTAGAATTACTACACGTATTCTCCTCAACAAATGGCAGCGTCAGCAAGAAAAAGAGCGTTTTCAAAGGCGTGAATACGAGGAGGAGAAAAGAAGGCGCGAAGAAGAAAGGTTTGAGGAAGAACAAGAAGAGTATGCTCGAGAGCAGGAACGAGCGCATTGGGGGTGTGCATTCTTCAGACACTGTTGGAACGAAGGTTTAAAGCTGCCTACAAAGAATAACTGTCCTGAGTGCAATAATGGGTATGTCGAACATAGGCAAAATGTTGCCAATCGCCGATCTGTCCATGAAAGAATTGGTAGGGTGCATCTTAGTGATGATCGGCGTTTTGATGATCAACCAAGAAAGAGACATGCTGATTGCAGATGGATTGATCATGAGGAAGAAGACCGTGAGTATGTTTGGCAAAAAGGACAGTGGTGTCCACCTGGTTTAAGAAGGAGTCAGAAGAGAAGAGTTCAACGCCTGAGGAATCAAGAATTAAAGCAAGCAAGGCCTAGGATGAAATCGATATGGCTCCCAAAAGACAGGCCTGACGAACATAGTCATTCGGCTCCTACATGCATGGTATGTTTCTTGCCGAATGAATTCATGGCTCCAGCTAACCAAATTGTACAGGAAGAGGTATTGCCCGATATAGATGACGCCGAACAATTTGGGTTAATGGCACAATTGATGTTGAACAAACAAGCTGTTTTTGAGAAGCCAACCCAGAATCGGCACATGAAGCCACTGTACTTGAAGGGATATGTTAATGGCAAACCATTGACCAAGATGTTTGTCGATGGAGGAGCTGCTGTCAATGTAATGCCATACACCACATTCAGGAAGCTTGGTATGGGCCTTAGAGATTTGACACCAACGAGCATAATTCTAAATGATTTTGCTGGAAATCCTTCGGACACCAAGGGATGCGTACATGTTGATCTGATGATTGGGTCCAAGACTCTGCTTACGACTTTCTTTGTCATTGAGGGCAAAGGGGCATATAGCTTGCTGCTTGGAAGAGATTGGATTCATGCAAATTGTTGTATTCCATCTACTATGCATCAACAGCTTATTCAGTGGATAGATGATGAGGTGGAGATTGTCCAAGCAGATGATTCAATAAGCGTGGCAAATATGGAACCAGCTTTCTGGGAATATCAAGGCATAGATTGTTTCTCAGGCAAAGACTGGGGAGAAGGTCCTGTGGCACCAGCCAGCAGTGATCAACAGCCGATCGAAGCAGTCGGCTCTCATAGTAATTTTTGATGGAGAATCCAATTGATGGAACTGATGGAAAATTAGGACGTGGATTTGTGTCGGCCGATAAATTAGAAGAAGTGGACATTGGAGATGGTGACAAGCCAAGGCCGACATTCATCAGTGCTAACTTGGATTCGGTTTTCAAAGAAAAATTGGTAACATTGTTAAAAGAATACAAGGACTGCTTTGCTTGGGATTATTCGGAGATGCCTGGTCTAGACCGTTCTATTGTTGAGCATCGGTTGCCAATCAAACCTGGATACAGACCTTACAAGCAACCACCCCGAAAAATCTACAAGGAAGAAGTGTTGGCCGATGTGAAAAAGGAGATTGAAAGATTACTAGATGCAAATTTCATTCGGCCCTGTAAATACGCGGATTGGATCTCTAATATCGTTCCTGTCTATAAGAAAAATGGAAAGATGAGGGTTTGCATAGACTTTAGAGACTTAAACAAGGCTACACCCATGGATGGATATCCAATGCCTGTTGCTGATTCATTGGTTGATGCTGCTGCTGGATACAAAGTGCTCAGTTTCATGGACGGTAACGCAGGATACAATCAGATTTATATGGCATTGGAAGATATAGTAAAGACAGCTTTCAGGTGTCCTGGACACATAGGGTTGTTTGAATGGGTTGTCATGACCTTTGGATTGAAAAATGCCGGTGCAACTTATCAAAGGGCTATGAATTATATTTTTCATGAGTTGATCGGCAAGATTGTGGAAATATATATTGATGATGTAGTGATCAAGTCACTGGATCATGAGTCTCATTTGGCCGACATAAGGAAAACTCTAGAATGCACCAGGAAGCATGGGCTTAAGATGAACCCGAACAAGTGTGCTTTTGGAGTTTCGGCTGGAGAGTTTCTGGGATTTTTGATACATGAAGGAGGAATAGGAGTTGGTAAGAAAAGCATGAAGGCAATTGATGAAATTGTTCCTCCAACTAATCTTAAAGAGCTACAATCACTGCTTGGCAAGATAAATTTTGTGAGAAGATTCATATCAAACTTGTCACAAAAGGTGTTGCCCTTTTCCTCACTATTGAAAATAAAGAAGGATCAAAAGTTTGTATGGGGTGACGAACAACAAAAGGCTTTTAATGAAATAAAAGAGTACATGAAGAAGCCACCAGTATTGGTGCCTCCACAATTGAACAAGCCTTTCAAGTTGTACGTGGCGGCCGATGCCCAAACTATTGGATCGGCCCTCATTCAAGAATTTGAAGGGAAGGAAAGAGTGGTTGCATACCTTAGCCGAAAGTTATTAGATCCGGAAACAAGGTATTCGGCTATAGAGAAACTTTGCTTATGTGTTTACTACTCCTGTACAAAATTTCGGCACTACTTACTACATGCCGAATGCATTGTGTATTCAAAATTTGATGTGATAAAACACATGTTGTCTATGCCGATTTTGAACGGAAGGATTGGCAAATGGATTTTAGCTTTGTCTGAGTTTGAATTAAGATTTGAATCGGCAAAGGCTGTTAAGGGACAGATTATTGCCGATTTCATTACTGAACATCATGATACATCGATAAATTTGCTTAACATTGTTCCTTGGGTGTTATTCTTCGATGGATCTTCATGCAACAAAGGTGGTGGAGCAGGTATCTTATTAATTTCACCCAAAGGAGAAACATTTGAGTTTGCTGTTCCTATTCAATCTGCTGTTACTAACAATCAAGCTGAGTATGAGGCATTGCTCAAAGGGCTCCAATATTTGAAAGAAGCAAAGGCCATTGCGGTTGAAATTTTTGGAGATTCAGAATTGGTCATAAAGCAATTGAATGGTGAATATGAGTGCAAAAGTGATACCTTGAGGAATTACTATGAAGAATGCAAAGAAATATTGAAGAGCTTTCGGTCAGTAATTCTACAACACATTCCTAGAGGGGATAATGGAGAAGCAAATAGATTGGCCCAAAGTGCATCAGGTTATAAAGAGCTTCGAGAAGTTTTTGCTAATGATGTATATGCATTCGGGAGTAATCTGGCAGAAGATGATTGGAGAAAAGAGATTGCCGATTATCTGGAGAATCCGTCCCGAAAGGTTTCTAGAAAGCTCAGGTATAAAGCTTTAAAGTTTGTTCTTCTTGATGATAATTTGTATTATAAATCCCTGGATGGAGTGCTGTTACATTGCCTAAATCATGAAGAAGCAAAAAGGCTGATGAGTGAAGTACATGATGGGTTGTGTGGAGCACATCAATCGGCCTACCGAATGAAGTGGGTTATTAGAAGAACTGGATATTACTGGCCGACAATGTTGGAAGACTGTTTTGAATATTATAAAGGATGTCAAGACTGTCAGAAATTTGGAAACATTCAGAGAGTTCCGGCATCGGCTTTGAATCCCATTGTCAAGCCATGGCCATTCAGAGGATGGGGAATAGATTTGATTGGCCAAATAAATCCTCCATCTAGCAAGGGGCATAAGTTTGTGCTTTTGGCAACCGATTATTTTACCAAGTGGGTTGAGGCAATTCCATTAAAGAAGGTGACGTCGGAGAATATGGTTGAATTTGTTAAAGAACACATCATTTACAGATTTGGGATTCCTCAGACAATCACCACTGATCAAGGGACTCAATTTACATCTTCAGAATTCAGAGATTTTGCTGAAAGTATGGGCATCAGATTGTTAAATTCTTCTCCTTATTATGCCCAAGCTAATGGTCAGGCAGAGGCTTCTAACAAGATTATGATTAAAATTATACAGAAGAAGATTGATCAGAAGCCGAGAAAGTGGCATTCGGTACTCAGTGAGGCTTTATGGGCTTACCGAATGGCTCCACATGGGGCTACACAGACGTCTCCCTATGAGTTGGTGTATGGGCATCATGCTATCTTGCCATGGGAAATACAATTAGACTCAAGGAGAATAAAGTTGCAAAAGGATTTAAGTTCTAAAGATTATAAAGATTTAATGATGGATGAATTAGAAGATTTGCATATGATTCGTCTCAGGGCTTTGGAGAATATTGAGAAGAACAAAATGCGAGTTGCTAAGTATTACAATAAGAAGGTGAAAGTTAAGCAATTTACAGAAGGTGATTTAGTCTGGAAAGCGATATTGCCGATTGGAACCAAATATGCAGCATTCGGCAAGTGGTCTCCAAATTGGGAAGGTCCTTTCAGAGTGGTTAGATGCGTGCCTGGAAATGCATATATTTTGAAGACATTATTGGGAGAAGAATTTGCTTCTGCTATAAATGGAAGATATTTGAAAAGGTATTATCCCAGTGTTGAAATCGATCGGTGATTGATATATTAATTTGCCGAACAGCCGATTTTCGGGAAGAAATCGCCTTCAGAACAAATGTTGACAGAAAAGGAAAATGGCCAGTACTGAATGTATTGCCCTTAGCACAAAAATATACTACATCAGATGTTCATGCAAGATCACAAAAGATAAGTTTTATTGCCGAAATTCCATAAATCCCTAGTACAAACTAATGGAATAGCTTGTTCAAAACGGACTGAGGATGAATGGAATCGGCAATGGCGGCGCCATGAGCATCAAGGCGATCTATGGAAGCCTCGATGTCATCGATCTCCTCCGGGTTACCATTAGCGAAGCCGGTCGGTAGCCTGGAGTAGTCGGTATTGGTGTGCGTCGACATGGCGACTAGGCCTGCGGCAGTGCCCAGACGGATGCCGTGCGAGGCCACCTCATCGATGCGGCCCGCCACCGCGCCGAGGCGAGCTTCTGGTGTGTCCCCAGGAGCATTCACCTTGTTCGCCAGCTCATTCGCCAGCGCCTTTAGCCGATCGAGTTCGGCATCACGCGCTGCAAGTTTACAAAAGGGGCAGCAGAATAATATCAGTTAGGGGACAAGGTTGAGATTGAGCAGATTGCAGGACTCACCATCAATGACTTCGAGCAGTTGCTTGCGCTCGTGCTGCCATTCGAGGTCAGCAATCCCGGCTTGCTTGGAGATAGCCTCCAGTTCACGACGAGAGTCGTCGCGCTCCGCCTTGAATCGGCGAGCATCGCCGTCCGTGTAGCGGTAGTCGTCCGATTCGAGAGATCGATTGGACGAACTCGAAGATGCCGCAGGAGCGGCGGCTGGAGCTGCGACTGGCGCACCGGCGCCGGCAATCCATTGGATTACCCTGAAAGAACAAAGAGGTTCGTCAAGAAAGGAGGAGGAAATCTCGAGAAGAACAAAGAGAAGCAAGCAGCTACTCACCTGCGGCGAGCGCCGGCACGACTTCCTTCGGCTTCATCGGCAGCCGGGCGCCTCCTGTTGTTGTCGGCCATTGGAAGTTCCTCGGAAATACTGTGGATAGGGAAAAGAATGGCTTGGGCCGGCAAGAACTTGGAAGGCGAAGAACTTGGTGAAGAAACTGTGGGCTGCTTGGGTGTTTATTTATAGAACCCGCAGAGAAAATCATGGCCAAAGATCGTGGCACGTATTCCGAAGAGTTCGGAAGGTGGAAAGGATTTTCCAGCCGATCGGTTCTCATGTCGTTTGGGATTCTTATCGAGTCGTATTCGGCTTTGACTGGATGGGATTCGGCTATGTCATAGTTGAAGCGTTTTCGGGTCTAAGTACTATTATGGCCAACTTTGCCGAATGAAAGAAAAACAGAGTTGAAAGGATGACAAGATTACAGGGTTAATAAAACATTCGGCTATCAAACATAATTCACACACCCAAGAACTTTGAGATTACATTTTTGGCATTTGATATCATGTTGCTGATGTTCTCTAATAAGTTTTTATCAGCTTCTTGGGTTCTGGTCAGGGCAGCGAGCTTCGCCTTGAGTTGTTTGTCTTCGTTTAGAGCTGCTAAGGCTTCCTTTCGCCTCTTCTCTGTTAGCTTGGGAAGCTCTACTATTTTCTTCTTGTCAGCTTCAATTTCGGCCGATAGATTTTTCAATTCGGCTTCAAGTGCAGCTTTTCTGATCTCCTTCATTTCAAGTTCAGATTCCAGTTTGGTTAATAATTCCTTATCATTCTGGACTTGAGTATGCAGATCTTTTACAGATTGCTTAACCAAAGTTCTCCTTTGCTCCAAGGCTGGTTGAGCCGATTGATTCTTCAGAGCTTGTTTCACTGCGATAAAATGATCATCCAATCTGGAAATTGGATCTAAAGAAGTCTTGATATCGGCAGGAAGATCTTGGTCAACTGATTCAAGCAAATCTCTTAAAAGATCAGCATTGGTAACTTGTTCCCGAGTGTCCTTATGCAGAAAAGAGAGGATTTCTTTCAGTTTTGCTTGATTCTCCTCTGATAAAGTTTGACCAGAAGAGGTTTCTTCTCCTTGTTCGGCAACTAGATCATCCACAGCAAATGAATAGCTGGGTGAAGAAGTGGTTTTCTCCTGAAAAAGATATTGCCGAATTATTGATGATTCATTGGATAAAGAGCTGGAAGACTGAGTAATTATCTCTACCTCATTCCTGGTCTCTTGGATGGAAAGAGAGGGCAGCTCGAGCTCAGGCAAAGATTCTTGTATGTCATGCTGAGGAGAGCTTGGAAGATCTGTTGGTGGAAAAGAGGCTTCTAGTTGAGGAACATCAGGAGAAGCTGAAGCTAGTTCTTGATGAGAAGGAGGATTCTCCGAAATTGGGTCTATTGAGATTTGCTCTGAAACTGAAAAGGAATAAATGCCGATGGAGAGGAACTTTAAAGACAAAAAATGTGAGAAAATTTTACCAATCATTGGAGCATCGGCAGGACCTGTACTGATTGCTGGCTGTTGTTCTTTGGACTGAAATCAAAAAGAAACAAAGCTGAGCAAAAACACCAAAAGCATTGTAGTCAAAGAAGAAGGACTCTGACCTTGATTTTGCTACTTGTTCTTTTCTTCTTTACAACCGAGGGAGCAGCTATAAGGAGGGTTTTCCTCTTGACAGATGATGGTCTAGTGAGTATTGGATCTGAAGAAGCTTGTCTAGCCATCAGCTGAGCCAAGGTAGGGGATTGGTGCCCCAAAGCAGAGATTGGGCCTGCAGTTTTGTATAAAATTACCCTGGCAAGAGGGGCAGGTGTTATGTCCTGCAAAATAATGGAGTCAGAATTAATTGGGGCCAATGTTGTTAAGATAGATAAAGGAATAAGCATATTACCTCTGCAGTTGGCTGATAATCAGACATTAATTCAAGGCAGAAAGGATGGATTGGCATGTTGAAGATATGATCATGGAATTCTTGCCACCAGAGAGTGAAGGAAGGATGAGCAGATATTATTGGCACAAAAGGATCAGGTGCATAAATAGTTCCACAGCATTTATAGTTGAAAATCCTTCTTGTTTCTGTGAGATCCTTGACTATCTCCCTGGGCCTGAGGAATTCATGGAGAAATAGCCTAGGGGGCACTTGGCCACATCCCAACTGTCTAGCCATCATGTTTGGCTGATAATATTCATAAGTGCTTTGGACTAGCCTCCCTCCACAGAATTCGGCTGGCAGGATGCAGGGCTGGATGAAGGCATTAAAAATTGCTACAGATTGTACATCAGTGCATCCAGTCTCAAAGCTGAATTCGCAAGGGAGAGTAAGGTTGTCATTGTCCAAATAAGGGAACCAAAGAGGATTGGCAAAACCCCTGAAGAAGAGCTCAAATAGTTCACCGATGGTCTTGTTGATGGATACAGTGGAGGCAGCTTCTCCATAAGTTTGACAACCTTTGGTTCTTCGGGTTTCTCCTTCTTTATAATTGATTGAAGGGAAGTCTCGGCTGTTGAGATCAATAGCAACGATTTGGTGCATATATAATTGCAGCCACATCTGGACGAACCACCAGGGACCATTGACACAGGGGATCTTCTTGCTAGTGTGCATCAGGTGGGTGGTTTGGTTGAGCATATGGTAAACGCTTCCCAGGAGGTATTTCCCAAGTGGGATGACTTTTCCAGCAGCCAGCTCTTCAGCCATCACAATGTGATTCAAGGTTGGCTCATTGGCTTTGCCACAAAAAACTGATCTGCATAGCCACATATTCAGGAAGGCCCTGTATTCAACATCGGTCAGAGGGCCATCAGACATATGATTCTGAATGTATCTCTTATATCCAACCCCTGTTTTCACTCCTGTCTGCTTGGAGGAACCTTTATGGTCATATGGATGCACAGTTCCTGTAACATTCAGGCCGGTCATCATGTAGACATCGGCTAAGGTAGGGGACATTGGGCCATGGCCGAAGAGAAAAGCATTTGCACCATTGGACCAGAAGTGGCAAGCTGCGATCAGAAGGTTCTCATTCTTTGGTGTTTCAGCTAATGACAGCTCCAGACAATGAGAAATACGCAAATGATCCCAATTCTGTGTTTGAGGGCTTTTATCATCAGACATCCTTTTATACCAATTTCTCCATCCGGCGATTGGGGGCAAAGGCCAGTTCTTGAAGGCATCTTGCCACTCCTGAGGTTTTGTCAGTGAAATCTTAAAAGGAATCCGCTGAGATTCAGCCGCAATGATTTCAGAAGGATCTGAATCTCCTACGGGACCGAGGAAGTAGGATGGAGATTTTTCCTCAACAGGGATGAGGATTTCGGCAGCTAGGGCCTATCAAGAATGAAAGGGGATAAGAAGAAATTTAAAATGCAAAGATCATCCAAAGGAAATGAGTAGCTGGGTGATGAAGTTATTTTCTCCTGGAAGGAAATATTGCCGAATTAATGATTATCCATTGAATAGAGAACTGGGAAGACTGGGTAATTGTTTCTACCTCATTCCTGATCTCTTGGATGGAGACAAATTGGGAAGGTCCTTTCAGAGTGGTTAGATGCGTGCCTGGAAATGCATATATTTTGAAGACATTATTGGGAGAAGAATTTGCTTCTGCTATAAATGGAAGATATTTGAAAAGGTATTATCCCAGTGTTGATGGAAATATATATTGATGATGTAGTGATCAAGTCATTGGATCATGAGTCCCATTTGGCTGACATAAGGAAAACTCTAGAATGCACCAGGAAACATGGGCTTAAGATGAACCCGAACAAGTGTGCTTTTGGAGTTTCGGCTGGAGAGTTTCTGGGATTTTTGATACAATGGCAACGTCAGCAAGAAAAGGAGCGTTACCAAAGGCATAGACGTGAAGAGGAGAAGAGGAGATACGAGGAAGAAAGATATAGGGAGGAACAAGAAGAGTATGCTCGAGAGCAGGAACGTGCGCATTGGGGGTGTGCATTCTTCAGACACTGTTGGAACGAAGGTTTAAAGCTGCCTACAAAGAATAACTGTCCTGAGTGCAATAATGGGTATGTCGAACATAGGCAAAATGTTGCCAATCGCCGATCTGTCCATGAAAGAATTGGTAGGGTGCATCTTAGTGATGATCGGCGTTTTGATGATCAACCAAGAAAGAGACATGCGAAAGCCCGGGCCACGTTTGAAGCCAGCTTTGTTCGGCTTGCTGTGTGCTTGGCGTGAGGTGCGGATTTTACGTCAACACACTTTTTGGCACGCCCGGTGGGACACACACAAGTTTTCAAGATGCCCGAGTTGAGCGACATCATGGATGTCACTTTGGAAGAATTGTCTGAAGAGCATCAACAGATGGTAACGAGAAGAGATAGAGGACTCATCTACAAGATCATTCTACCTCATTTCTGTGTATTATTTTCTTCATTGTGGCGACATGAGCTTCAAATCCCGGAGGCAGCTCCAGGACCTCCTCATCGCCCTGCGCCTCCTCTTTGATCTGGATATCACCAGCGGCAGCCATGGATTTGGAGGTCGAGGCCCGGGTGCGCCGGGGGATGGTGGCACCTGCCGGCGTTGGGGTGGAGGTGGGGCGGCGCCGAGCGATGGTGGCACCTGCCCGCGACGATGTCGAGATTCGGTGCCGCGAGGCCACACGGGTATATGCCGGCGACGACGACGAGGTCTGGCGCCGCGGGGTCGCGGACGGCGGAGTACGCATGAAGCGTCCACTGTCGTCGCGCAGCTGCATATGGGACGGGTGCCAGGCGCGCTTGCGACCGGCCATCGCGAGGGAATGGGACAGCGGCGAGGGATTCGGCGGCAGGCGGGCGGCGGCGAATGATTGGTGCGAAATGAACAGTTGCATCATGGGGGGAGAGCCCGCGGTGATTACGGGATTATGGAGTCAGACGCGGTGGGTGCGGGTAATCTCATTACACTGCTGGCAATTACGCCCCACCTGTCGGCACCTAGGCCCGGGTCAAATGTTCATCCAAATTTTTCTCTCCATTTTTTGTCTACTGCCATAACATTTTACAATAGGCATTATGAGAATAAACGAATGCGCAATGGTTCATAG
>OAMR01000313.1:1491599-1513505 GCA_900205405.1 Echinochloa crus-galli | reverse complement strand
TACCAGTCACCTTTGGCACGGCGGCCAACTTCAAAATCGAGTACATCAAGTTTGAGGTGGCAGATTTTGAAACTTCATATCACGCGATTCTCGGGCGACCAGCCCTCGCGAAGTTCATGGCGATTCCACATTATGTCTACCTCATCCTCAAGATGCCAGCTCCCAACGGAGTCCTTTCTCTCAAGGGAGACCTCAAGATTTCTCATGACTGCGACGTGGAAGCTGTGGAGTTCGCGGCTGCTTCACAAGTACCCACACAGATGATGGAAGTACTCACCTTGGCCAAGAAGTCCGCGGAGGAAGGATCAGAAGTCCCTGCTAAGAAGTCTACAAGTGCGAGTTTCAAGCCCTCTGAAGATGTACAGCTCAAGACTGTAGATCTTGAGACGGGCGACTCGTCCAAAACTGCCCTCATAGGGGCAAGTCTAGATTGTAAATAGGAAGACACGCTCGTCAAGTTCCTTCGTGCTAATAAAGATATATTTGCTTGGAAACCATCTAATATGCCTGGCGTTCCCAAGGAACTTGCCGAGCACCACCTCAATGTCAAGAAAGACGCAAAGCCTAAAAGGCAACGCTTACGACGCTTCGATCAAGAATGACGCAATGCGATCAAGGTAGAGATAGCTAAACTACTCGCGGCTGGCTTCATCAAAGAAGTCTTTCATCCAGAGTGGTTGGCCAACCCAATCTTGGTCAGAAAGAAGAACAACAACGAGTGGTGTATGTGCGTTGAACACAGACCTCAACAAACATTGCCCTCCTGACCCTATGGGTCTCCCGCGCATTGATCAAGTTGTGGACTCCACGTCGGGATGCGCATTACTCTGTTTCCTCGACTGCTATTCAGGCTATCATCAGATAGCTTTGAACAAGGAAGATCAGATCAAGACCTCATTAATCACCCCATTTGGTGCTTTTTGCTACACAACTATGTCATTTTGATTGAAGAACGCTGGAGCCACTTACCAACGAGCCATACAGAAGTGTCTCTCCTCTCAGCTCAACACCAATGTAGAGGCATAGTTGATGATGTGGTGGTCAAGACACGAGATCCAGAGAACTTCATTGCCAACCTACAGGAAACATTTGACAATCTCAGGAAATATCGTTGGAAACTCAACCCGACTAAGTGTGTTTTTGGTGTTCCCGCTGGAAAACTACTCGGTTTCATTGTCAGTCACCGAGGCATTGAAGCTAATCCTTCAAAGATCACGACCATCCACAACATGGAGGCCCCAAAAAACATCAAGGAAGTATAGAAGCTTACTGGATGCATCGCGGCACTCAAAAGATTCATTTCAAGACTTGGAGAAAAGGGCCTTCCTTTCTTCAAGCTACTCAAGAACCAGGACAAGTTTACCTGGATAGATGAGGCCAATCAAGCTTTTGAACAACTCAAGACATACCTGACTACCCCTCCGTTACTCATCGCTCCTGTCAAAGGTGACCATTTATTTCTATACATTGCGGCTACCACACACGTAGTCAGCACGGTCATAGTGGTTGAGCGTACGGAGGAAGGACACGTATTTCCAGTATAACGGCCGGTTTACTACATCAGTGAAGTACTCTTTGCGTCCAAAATCCGCTATCCGCAAGTTCAGAAGCTCCTTTATGCCGTTTTTATTACTTCCAGGAAGTTGCGGCATTATTTTCAGGCTTATCCAATCACTGTGGTGACCAAATTTCCTCTTGGTGAAATTTTCGACAATCCTGATGCAACTGGACGCATAAGCAAGTGGAAGGCAGAGATTGCAGCATACGACTTAACTTTTGCTCCACAAACAACAATCAAGTCCCAGGCCTTAGTTGATTTTACAGTCGAGTGGTTGGAAACTCAATATTCCAGGACAACCACCCGCCCTGAACACTGGGTCATGTATTTTGATGGATCATTGAAGGAGGTGGAGCAGGAGTATTATTGATTTCCCCTAGGGGAGAACAACTCAAGTATGTCCTTCAAATCTTGTTCCAAGTCACCAATAATGAAGCTGAGTATGAAGCCATGTTACATGGCCTCCGCCTAGTTGTATCGCTAGACATCAAGCGCCTCTGCGTATATGGAGATTCTGCAGTAGCTATCAATCAAGTCAACAAGGATTGGGAAGCAACCAAGGAAACAATGTAGCATATGTCAAGGAAGTTCGTAAACTTGAACGTTATTTCCTTGGACTTGAGTTTCATCATGTCGTTCGTGATTACAATGTAGCCCCTGATGCCTTATCCAAGTTGGGCTCACAACGAGCGGACGTCCCAGCAGAAATTTTTGTTCACGAGCTACATCATCCATCCATCAAAGAACCAGTCTCTGATCATACTACTGCAGCTATTCCACGACCCGACCTTCAGGTCATGGTCATTGACACCGACTGGATGACTCCATTCATTGAGTATCTACGAGATCATAAATTACCAGAGGTTGAAAGCGAACAAGTTCGTATCAGGTGCAAGGCCGCACACTATGTGGTGGTCAACAATACGCTTTATCGACGTGGGGCATCTGTCAACATCTTGATGAAGTGTATTCCAGTTGATGAAGGCAAAGCATTACTTGAAGAAATCCATAATGGCGTCTGGGGTAATCATGTTGCTTCACGCACTTTAGTTGGGAAGGCTTATCGAGCTGGATTTTTTTGGCCTTCAGTAAAATGAGACGCTGAAGATATTGTCAAGAGATGTCAAGGCTGCCAGTTCTTTGCTCGTCAAGCTCATGTCCTAGCTCATGAACTTCGCATGATTCCCTTATCTTGGCCCTTTGCTTGCTGGGGCCTTGATTTGGTGGGTCCTCTAACAAAGGCACCTGGTGGTTTCGAGTGGCTCATTGTAGCCATCGACAAATTCACCAAATGGATTGAAGCACAGCTGCTGGTCAACCCAAGGGCTGAGAACTTAATCAAATTCTTCGATGGAATCATTCAGAGATTTGGCGTACCTCATGAGATCATTACAGACTCGGGGTCCGTCTTTACAAGTGAAGCATTTCAAGACTACTGTGACCAGTATTCAATCGAGACTCATTACGCCTCGGTTGCTCATCCACGTGCTAACGGACAAGCTGAGAAAGCCAATGGCTTATTACTGCAAGGTTTGAAACCCAGACTTTATGAACCTCTCAAGAAGTATGGCGGCAAGTGGGCTCAAGAACTGCCGGCGGTACTCTGGGGGCTCCGCACGCAACCAAGTCATGCGACTGGGCAAAATCCTTATTTTCTAGTCTACGGATCTGAAGCAGTCCTCCCTACTGATCTACTCTGGAATGCTCCTCGACTAGAAAATTACGACAAACAAGTCGCTCAACAAGAACAATTTCAAGATGTCGACGGCGTCGAAGAAGCTTGAGTAGCGGCTCTCATCCAGAACACACGTTACCTTGAAGGCCTGCGACGTTATCATCAATGCTCCGTTCATCCTCGTTCCTTTGTTAAAGGAGACTTGGTACTACGGCGCATACAGAAGACTGATGGCTTGCACAAGCTCATGTCTCGATGGGAAGGCCCGTTCCTTGTAAAACAATTCATGTACTTTTTTGATTATCACGAGATCAACAAAGTTATATTTCACTCGTACATTTTTTCTCAACAGAGAACCCTGTGTACAATTTGTTGTTTTACATATCTCACAAAACCAGGGATAGTTGTTTCAACAACTAGTCAAAAGATGCCACGACTGTTTTTTCATGAGCGGCACCACGCCTCAGAAGTCTTGGTTGAGCTACACCTACCTATACACGGTTGTCGTTGTTAGCATCAGATCTTTTGATATTTCATGGAAGTTCTGCTCTGTATCTTGTGCTGACTACATCAGACTTCTTATTGACACAGGATAGGGGCTCAACAGAATCTCCTCATGTTCTGCATAGCAGATAAATTGCTCCAATATTTTCATACAAATAATAGTACAGACTACTTTCAGTAGTATTATGGCTCTGCACCAGCAACCACTCGAGTCCTTTCAAAGACTTGTTTGGGCGATTATCTGTTCATACCGATACTTGTCCTATTATATTTTGACCTTGGGTCTAGGCACATACTGTACTTTTGCATGATATTTCTGGCTTATCAGGTCTAAACATGACCAATTATTCACAGTCAAACAATTCATTGACATACAAAAACCAAAGAAAAAAATGGCGCGCTATTAAAAATAGTGTTTCCCATTTTCTGGACGCTATGCCGCTATTGCGGCCGCTATAGCGGCGCTATTGCCACGCTATAGCGGCAGCTTCGCGCTATAGCGGCAGTTGGCTCCTCACGCTATAGCGCCGCTATAGCGCGCTATTTGTTTGGAACCAGAAAATATAAAAATAAGTTTGTCTTTTACTTCCTCAATCACTATGATAATCTTCTATTCTTCACATATGACATATCAATATATCATAAATCATAATTGTCTTTTGGCCTTTTAAGGAATTAACGAGCAGATTTGGGCTGGGCCATCATTTTTTTAAGAAATTAATGGGCTGCACTGGTTTGTTTGAGCTAGCCACCAATAGCGGCTAAATAGCGGCGCTACGGCGCTATTTGCATTTAGCGGCGCTTTAGCGTCAAATAGCGCCAATAGCACGCATAGCGTGAAAAAGAGCAATAGCATCGCGGCATTTGGTTCTGGCCGCTATAGCGGCGCTATAGCGCGAAAATAGCGCGCTATTTTTTTCCATGACAAAAACTAAAGGCCATATTTCATTCAGACTTGGATACATATCCAAAGTATAGTATCAAACTATCACAAGTCACAAGACAATCAAAGACATAATGTTTCAACTTACAGACCAGCAGAAATTACAAATTACTTTTGCACTAAAGAATTTACAAATTCTTCTGCCATTGGTTCTGTTTCAGCAACAATTGCTTCGTACTGCTCATTAGTTATCCCAGCTGGCAGGTACTTCAGTTCCATCTTTGCCGCCGGGTTGTGAGCCTTGAACAGAGCCAAGACCTTGTTGATGCAATCTTTGAGGGTGCTTCTGCAGAAGTCCCCCACTTGCTCTGGCACTTGTCGCAGACGCTCCAAAAGCGAGGCGTTGTTGCTTTCCGTATCCTCGGGGGCTAACAGCTCAAAGAAGGGCTCTATGGCTTCTTGCAGCTCTGTTTTCTCAGCAAGCATGTTGTTCACCTCTTGTTGCTTCAGTTGAATTGACTTCAAAACCTCCCCGAGTTGTTTCTCCATGTCGATGTGGATCTGTTTCTCTTTGGCAATTTCCTCGTCTTTTTTGGTGCTGATTTCTTTCAGTTGGGCAATTTCTTCATTTTGACATTGCGACAGGTTATACCAGTCGGTAGCGTTGCCTTCTTCAACTTTCAGCTGCTTTTTCAAGTCTGCACGAGTTGTTTTTACAATGTTATTTCATTACTCACATATCAAGCAATTTGGAATTTAGTCAAGAACACTTACTGCTATTTTCCTTGGTCAAAGTGGTGACCCGGCCTTCAAGCCTATCATTCACCTCTAGCAGGGCCTCATATTGTTTCTGGTGGAATTCAACCTCCTTCTGGTGCTCTGCCCGCTCATTTGCGAGTCGTTCACAGGCATCAGTGAAGTCTGTCTCTATCTCGCGGATGCAGGCTGAGAGCTTGACATCTCCAGGCTTCTCCACCACTTCAATCAAGGCATGCACATTCATCTATTATTGCAATAATGTTTATGTTCTTAAAATTTTACATTCATCTCATTGACTTTTATCAGTGCAAGTTGGAGGTGCTCATGAAGCTCATAGGCCTCATCCATCGGAGTCTTGTCCTTCACTTCAACCTGTGCATGGTTCATCACCATTAAAACAATATCATATTTATATATATATATATATGTTTTTATTACACTCACATTCTTCAGCCTCCCTTCCGCGGCGGCTGGTTCTTCTTCTTGTGCATCAGTACCGGGTTGTTCTGTTTCTGGTTGTGGCCTAGTCTGCACATTATCATCAACAGAAATTTCAAGTCAAGGCTACTCGGCTCCGGAAATAATTGCCATATTATAAGATTGGTTACACATACTTGTTCTATTGCTGACTCGACTACATCAGTAGTCTTTTCTGTTGCCACATCATTCGCACGTGCTGGGCTGACTACATCAGTAGTCTCAGGAGGCGCGGGAGCTTCCAATGCTTGAACTTTGGTGGTGTTGTCCGGGATTTCAACTTGTGTATCCGCTTCAATGACCACCACCTGTCTGGCAACTTCTTCAGGCATTTGCGCGACATCTCCTTCAGCACCAAGCTGCTAAGAGTCTTGTTGCTGCAAAGTCCTCACAAAGACTTGTTCTGGTGTTCTGTTACACAGCAAGATTGTACTCATCAATTACTTATAATCAACATGAGACTAGTCAAGGATAGAGTGACTTACTCCTTTGGCGGCTCAGGTGCTTTCAGGGGCTGGAATTTCAGTATCGGCTTCGACCGCTTTGAGCTGGTCGTACTTCTAGTCGGAGTGCTTCCCAGAGCACTCGACGATGATGACCCTTGTGGTGTTGTGATCAGGTGTGATAACTTGAAGCGTTTGGACGGGATATCACTGGGCACGGTGTCATCTGACTTCTTAGACTGGCTTCTAGAAGACTATTTCTCTTTTGAGGATGCGGGGAATTCTGGAGCAGCTACACATATGCAGGGCATCACACGTTACTTCTAATGACCAAGTGATACATTTCATTGATAGATATGCAAAGTCACTTACTCGGGACTTCAATTTCTGGTGGTGCACTGGTCTCTGAATCCTCGACGATCTCTATATCTCCGCCGCTACCTCCTTGGATCAGTTGCTCGCTTACAGTCTTTTCTGAAGAACTTTTGGCGATATCCTCCCATTCTTCTGCTGTTAGGACATCCTGTGATACACAATACATTGAATTACAACAATGTTAGACATCAACTATGACAGAGTATCTGGATTTTTGGGTACTTACTTCCAATGGCGGACTCTCCTTAGACAGTTCTCCGACGATGACTGGTTTTTCAATGACACCAGTGAACATTCGGCTCAGTCGCATTAGCATTGTCTCATCAGATATTTCTTCAGTGGCGGTGCACGAGGGATCTGAGTTTCCCTCGTACTGGAATCCCAGGTGCACACGCTCTCGGAGTGGTTGAACACTCCTTTTCATGAAGCTGAAGGCAATGCCCACTCCAGTGAGCCCCTTTTCCTTCAGAATTTGTACCCGCTTCAACAATGCGGGTACATCCTTGGCTTCCTCGGCTGTTGGGCGTAGATTCCAGTTGGTTTGATTTCTTGGGTACCACCCATCCTTCTCTAGACAGCTTGATGCATGGTTTCCTGCTGTATTCCAAGCAAGCAGGAAGGCGATTACCAACATATTACACATTACAAGACTAGTTTATTCGAATAAACAAGATATTCGAGTACATTTACCGATGGTAAACCATTTCGATTTACAGTCGCCACAGGAGTCCATGATGGGCATTTCAAACCACTTGGCCCTCATGTTTTGGCGGAACTGGATACCAGCTCCACCGACTACTTCTGTCCTAATGTGAGTGGGCTGCGGCTTGATGTGATACAAGGCATGGAATAATGGAAGACTCAGCTTAATACCAAGAAAAGCTTCGCAAGCATGGACAAAAACAGATATGTACAAGATTCCGTTGGAATTAAGATGATGGAGTTGTAGATTGTAAAAAGTGAGGAATTCCTTGAAAAACGACGAAATTGGCAGCCCAACACCTCGCTCACAGAAAGATAAGAAAAGCGGAATTTCTTTGCTATCTTCAGTGGGAAATTCCTGATTAAAACAAGATTTCCACTCTAGGGAGGCTTGATCGAGAAGCAAACCTTGTTTCACCAGGCTTGTGAGCTCATCGGTATGAGCAGTACATCTCTTCCAGGCGACGCTCGGGGGAGGAGGAGTGGTGAACATAGGTTTCACTACCGGATCAGGAACCGGCGTCCTTTTCCTCCCACCCCTCCGCGATCCAGGAGTTGCCGCGCTTCTCTTCGACATTCTCCGCGATCCAGGAGAAGCTCTGGGATCAGATGGTAACGAATGGAAACGGTGAAGCTATGAAGGTCAAACTTTATACTGCCCATCTGTGGGACCAGGATCCCTGGGTCTACTCATCCAAGGATTAAACTACTCGATAAGGAATGTTTGATCTGACTACTTCAAACTAGTCGGCTATGGTGCAAGACGGCGTAGTCGACTAGGTAGACTAGTCGTATACTAGTAGGAGACTCCCCAAAGTATTCTGTTGTAGTACTCCAGGTTGTATACGACTAGGACTTTGTAACCGACTTGTGACTCTGCTCCCCCAGACTATATAAGGCGGAGCAGGACCCCTCCAAAAGACACAGACAATACAATCAACCATAAAAGACGTAGGGTATTACGCTACTCGCGGCCTGAACCTGTCTAAACTGTGTTGTTCGTGCACCATTGTTCCTAGAACTCGACGAGACCCCCGCAAATCTATTCCTCGGGGTATCCCCGGTTAGACGTGCTCGACATAATTCGTCGACACCATCTAGGGTTACTGTGCACTACAGTGCGGCGGCACATCACATTCTATTTTCCCGCCGATTTTTTCGGGATAGCATTCCAACAACGGCGTTCACGAGATTTTCGGCGCATCTGGATCACAACAGATTATGGGAAGTTTATCCTGATATTTAAAACAAAGATATTTTGCTTTAAAGCTCGGGGGCTGCTAGCGGATAATCCGGGATTTTATTTTTCCTAAATTTATGCTACAGCTACTCGAAGACTTTCGATTAGTTTTTCATGCAAACTACTCAAAGCTCGGAGGCTACAACAAATGGGTGCACCTATTCAGTGCACACCATTGAATTATTTAAGATGAAGACAGAAGACTGCTTTTGAACCTCCGACTACTTCAAAAGTACTCGAAGGCTCGGGGGCTACACCCATTGGGTACATCACCAGATGCACACCAATAAAAACTACTATACAGAAGAAGGCTTGAGCGTCTTGGCCTTGGTTCCAACTCCCCGGAGATGTTTAAAGACATATTCAAGACTTGAAGCAAAGGCGCAAGATGCTCGGGGGCTTGTGGGACTAGGATCCCTAGGGCCACTTATCCGGTGGATTAAACTACTCAACAAAGAGAGTTCAATCCGACTACTCAAAATCAGTCGGCTATGGTGCAAGGCGGCGTAGTTGATTGATATAACTAGTCGTATAAGTCTTCTGTTGTAGCTCTCCATGTAGTGTACGACTATGATTGTACAAACCGACTTGTAACCCTGCCTCCCAGACTATATAAGGCGGGGCAGGGACCCCTCAAAACACAATAACAACCACACGTGCAATACAATCAAGCATACATGATATAGGGTACTACTCGATTCACGGCCCGAACCTGTCTAATTCTTTGTGTCGCTCGTGTACTATCGCTCTTAGAACTCGACGAGACCCACGAATCTACTCTCTGGAGTACCCCCAGGCAGACGTGCTCGACATAATTCGTCGACAGTAAGGTCTAACAAAGTAGCAGCAGTAGGCTTCATAGTCGCCATACGAGTGAAAGAATGCAATGTGTTTGCCTCTGAGTAAGCTGTCTGCCCATCTCGGTTTATATATAATAGACCAATTAGTGGATGGAGTGAGTAAGAAAACCTATCAATATTTTTCCATTTTATACAGAGGTTCAGAATGAACGGAAACATCCATGTCTATATTTTTGGCGATCTCCTCACTGAATCAGTATCCTTTGTCCTCGAGAGATGTATAGGAAGAAAATATGGAGGACTACCTGCCATGGCACCTGAAACACATATCTCAAGGTGAATACAGTGATACTTGAACTAAACAAAATCTTAGTAACTTGCACTGACTATTTTGCTTTGTTGAGTAAAGCACTAAATCTTAGTGACTGGGCATCATAGTCATAGATTTCTAAAAATAATTCCAATCCAAACTACGCTCATCATCTTTAATTTCTCCATAGTGATATTCAGGCTTAAAGAAAGTGTCGTGGGGCATGATATTTGATAGTGGTTCCACTCAGAAAAGGAGCAGTAAATAAGCAATAATTTGTTTGTACTTAACGTTATCCATCATCTAGCTCTTGGTAGAAAATAAAAAAGCAACTAATGTATTTATATCAGGGCAAGATCTGTGTCTAAACAATTATTGATTGTATGTGACTCTATATCAATTAAGGAGCTAGTTTGTTACCCTCCTATAGTGTAGTCATGAGAATTATCTGACTATCACAAAGCAATATTGCATTAAAATAGCAATATGGAATCGAGAACTGGATTACAGGACCAAGAAAACGAAACGATGCAAATTTTGATCTGAAGATGGTTAGTATCACATCCCAATTAATATCCAATATAGATATACTCAGAACAATCAACGAAACTCTCAACTTACAGGAATTCTGATAGTGTACTCCTGGTTATTCTTAGATTGGCCTCTTCTCTGAAATACAAGGGAATAGAGAGATAAATGGTAGAACAATGCTGCCTGTGCTAATGAATGTACACTACAGACTTCAGAACTTCCAATTTATATCCATACAGGCACATATTGTCCCCCAAGTATGCTCTTTTAAGAGCAAATATAGATGATTTCTATATGTCAGGAAAATACTGCTATTTTATTATAGTCATGAGAAGAAATAACACATTGTGGGAGTCTGTCTGTTCACAGATCGAGATGCTAGGAACATAATCATGAGAAGAAAGAAAAAATAGATTGTGAGAGCCTGTCTGTTCACATAGATGTTGAGTTCTGAGTTAGCACGTATGTGATTTTTTCAGCATTGAAATATCGCCAATCCTCCATGTGACTATGTTAATGACAGAAGTTAGTATCTCAAAAATTTATTAGTTATATAGTTTTGGACATCAATTATATTAAACTTTGCATGAACAATAAGTCAAGAAAGAAAGTTTATAACTAATAAGCTGCACCAAATTAACACTTGCTTACAAGTTAATACAAACTGATACTTAGTGTACTGATCATTTTTTACCAAATTAGGATGATGATTAATGGATTAATGTTGGGGGCGGGGGATATGAGTGAAATATTTTTTTTTTTGCGGGCAAGTGAAATATTTTATTTGACTTTGAGTACATCCAAAATTTTAGGTGTAACTATTTAAAAGAGTTATTTCTTCTAGATGCACCACTGGGCCTGTGCAAAGGGAATAGGGATCCAAAATTGGTTCATGTTAGTCATATTGTCATCATCGGAATAATCCAACATGATAATCACACATGTGTCTGAAGACATGCAGAAGTCTCTGTTGCCCTGTTGGAATCAATAGTCGTGAAACATCCAATGGTGCTGCATGTTTCCCAAATGCACAACACTAATTTGACGGAAGAATTATTTTTACTAACTATTGAGCTAGCAGCTTACCTTGGAGACATTTCATCGGGCACCTTTCGAGCATCATCCATCTTGAAGCAATATGAACAGGAATCCTAGCTGTCGGCGGAAGGGAGGAGCTCTACTCCTCCGAGATCTTCAGGAAGCGAGTTGAGACCGACGCGGCGTCCGTGCAGGTGCGCAGCTTTGAGGCCCAGCTCGCCGAGCCCTCATTGGCCGAGGCGGCCTGCCTTTTGAAGCACGGTGGCCGCATCAAAGGAGGGAACAGGAGGGTCACGACGGCCTCTCCTCCGACCATGGAGGCCATCAGGAGCCGCGAAGCCAAGGAGGCTTGCGCACAGCAGTCTCCGATGCGGCACCTCGAGGCCCACGGTTTGCCCCCACCAGCCTGGGCAGAGGGCGGTGGGCGGCACTGCAGGCGGGCGCCAGACGCCGAGCTCTCTCCTCTGGCTGTGTCAAGGCCCCTGCCACTGCCACCGTGCTGCTCCTCAATCGGTGGGGCAGAGGGAGGCACGCCGGCGCGGCAGGCGGAGGGAGCGGGTTCGTGAGGAAGCGCCGCCGTGGCCCGCGTGCTGCCGGATATTTAACTTTTTACTGATGACGCCTCCTCGAATATCATCCTAACAATGGCGCTACACTTCTACCATGCAAGGAGAGACACGCTACAAAAACATCGTATTTGCATCCGTGGCACGCCAAATCAACTGTTCACGCTGGATCCGGTGCATGCGAGGGTGTAAAATGACCTCTGATGCCCTTGCGTCCCCCGGTATAGCTGCGCTGGGCCGGCCCGCTCTATGCAAATTCTCCGGGGGGTAAACTGCAAAAGCTCGTGGGAGCTTTGGCCATGGCGGTCGGCGGTTCTGGGCGGCGGTCTCGCCGGCGCGTGAGTGGGCGGGAGCTCGGGTGACGCGCGCAAGGGAGAGAAGAGGGTGTGGGGAGTCTACGGAGGTGCTCACCATCGGCGGGGGCGCGTGGAGGCGGTCGGAGTTTGGCCGCGATAGACGTGGCGGCCGGCGGCGGGGCTTCACGGGGGCGGAGGTGCTCCGGCGGCGGAATGGCGACGAGAAACGACGGAATCGACGCGTCTCGGCGAGGGGAAGCTCGTGGTGGTCGTTGTCTTTGTCGGCGCTGCTCGCTCATGGTGAATCGGCCCGGCGGAGATCCCGTCCATCATGGAGCCATGACGAAGGTGGACGGCAGAGGGTCCTTCACGGCGACAAAGCTCTGGCTGTAGGTGTGTGTCTCGGACTCTCGATGTGGAGAAGCTCATGGTGGCAGTCTCCTCCACCGGTGTCCATCGAGGCGGCCGGTTTGATGGATACTGGCCGGCGACGGCGGGGCCAGGGGTGGCGGCGCCCGAAGCTGCAGCGGCGGCGGGAGCATCGGCGGCGCATAGACGACCACAGGCGGGGATAATGTGGTGGCCGGAATCTGGAGGTTGAAGGTGAGCTGACGTGTGGGTCCCACGTGTAAGAGACAATAGACAGAGGAGAGGAAGGGGACAAAAGGGCATGAGGGACATTTTACACCCCGGCATGCACCGGATCCATCGGGGACAGCTGACTTGGCATGCCACAGATGCAAATATGGTATTTTTGTGGCGCGTTTTTTTGTTGTGTGGTAAAAATGTAGTGCCATTCGTTAAGATGATATCCGAGGAGACGTCATCCGTTATAATGGTAAAAAGTTAAATATCCCCGTGCTGCCTGCTGCGACGGTCCCCGGAGGCCCGGACTGAGTTGCAGGAGGCGTGGTAGCCAACGGGTAGAGGAGGCACGAGGATTCGCGATCCGCGAGCTTCCAGGTCCGTGGCATAACGAGCGACAGGTCCGCGATGACCCGCATCGGACGGTCGATACCGCGAGTTGAAGGGATCCGACGGTTAACAGGCTAACGGGCGACGTGGATACCCTACCGTTAGGCTTTTCTGCCAGGATTCGTTCTTTAGAGATTTCCATGATGGTATAGGCAGTGGTTGAAGAGCACCAGCTACTCTTAAATGACTTGCCCTTCACCCTTTGGCAAGTGTCACATTCCGATACATATTTTGCAATTTCTCTTTTCATTCTCGTTCACCAAAATTGTTGCTTTAGATCACGTGTGCGCGGCGAAGAATAAGAACAGGGGAGGTGGGAGAGAGGAGAAGGAAGGGGGTTTGACTGGAGTCAAACTGCATCTGACCAAAGAATAAAAATAATTTCGTGTTGAAACTTCAAAATCCACCAATACAAAAGTTTCTTAGAACTTCATTCCCTACAACTTTCATGTGGGATGATTTTTAATTTCATCTCTAGTTTAAGAAGAAAAAGAATATATTTAAATCTTATTCAAATGAACATTTAATTTGGAAATCAAAATAGTTATTTGGAATTTTTTACTATTAGTTTAAATTTATATTACCTAATTTGGGACTTTGATTAAGACCATGATCAAACAGTGAAAAGAGCTTTAGCTTGGTGAGAAAACAAAATCTTTTGAAATTCGACTTGGATTCGCTCGAATTAAAAATTCAACAGAAATTCAATTTAAATATTATTTTTTTATTTCTTGAGTCCTTTAATGCACTTGTTCATGAGCGGACCAATTTGCATGAAGAAGTTTATGAATTGTTGTTTGGCTAAATTTCAAGTGTATGTTTGAATTCAACTTTGGTTTGAAGAATTTGGCGTTTCATGTGATTTCAAACCTAATTAGCCTACTAATGGTTTTTTATTTAATCCTTAATGACCAGGAACGTCACAGCTTCCAGGCTCAGGGGCGAGCACCCGGCGACCGTTCCGCGTGCCTCGCCTGACTCGGCCGGCCCCTAGGCTCGAGGGCTGGCACCCGAGGACTGCTACGTGTGTTTCGCCTAACTCGGCTGGCTCCTAGGCTCGGAGGCTGGCACCCGGCGACGGCTTCGCGTGCCTCACCAGACAGGGCTAGCTCCTAGGCTCGGTGGCTGGCGCCCGGCGGCCACTTCGCGTGCTTCGCCCGACTCGGCTAGCAACCTACGACCACTCCGCGTGCTTCGCCTGACTCGTCTGTCTCCTAGGCTCGAGGGCTGCGCCCGGCGACCACTCCGCGTGCTTCGCCCGAGTCGGCTCACATCCGGTGACCACTCCGCATGCTTCACCCGATGACCACTCTACGTGCCTTGCCCGACGACCACTCTGCGTGCCTTGCCCGACTTGGCTGGTTCGCTTTATTCTCATGCAGCGTGCTAAGGGAAACATTTTTATAACCCTTAGCTTAGTTATAGTTCTAATTAACCGAAGGCTCAGAGCTAGTCCATATGGAATTCGTTTTGCGCTGCCCTCCATATGACCATGATACATGGTTATGTTTACCACTTTGGTACTCGATGTCATGATATTTCTTTTTTAAGCATCACCCACCCTTGTAACGAATAAAGCGTCTGAAGCTTCTTCAGACGACTACATTAGCCTTGTTTATTCATCAATAATTTGTTGCACGCTTGTGCGTTGCTCGGAGGCCTATGAGATATGGGTACTTCTAGGCTCATCACCGACAAGGTTGTGAGCCGACCCTGAGGTGGCCCACAAGGAACCGACGCCTTGTTGAACAAGTTTGATGATAACGTATTCCAATATAAGGTGGCCTAGGTTAACCCCAGGGGACACGACATACCCATAGAACCATTGTAACCACAAACCCCGCCTTAGCTTCCTAAAGTTTTGTCGAACACAAGCAATACAAACACCACCCGACACATGATGTATGATATTATACATCCGGGTAGCCCAAACATGTCTAAACCTCTTGTCCTCTGTCACCTTCAAACTACTTGACTCGGCGATCCTCCTTCTACAAATCTACCACTAGGGTACTTCCTGGTGGATTGCTAGTCCTAATATCCAACAGGGAGAACTCCTATAATCCAACAGGGAGAACTTCTCCATTAGGCAGGGGTTGGTCAGAAGGTAACTCAACGGCCAAGGCATCCCTGGGGAGATCCCGGAAACTTCGCCCGAACTGCTCAATTCCGTCACCAGAATTGCCCATGACTGGGCTCGACGTGGTTGTGTTTGTTTGCCACTGATTGATGACGTCAGCGATCCGTGTGACTTATTCTAGTCACCATTCGATCATGCTGACATGGAATCAATACTCTGGACCTTTCGTAGTTGCGCTTCTTTGCATGGGACTGTGCCATATTGCAATGGGCCGAGTAGGTAATGGTTCGGCCGAATTGGCACTTTTATCCCTCTATATATAGTCCATGTTTGTTTATTTATGTATTTGCATATCACATGTTCATCAAGACTCGTAAACTTAATTAGAAATAAATTAAAATGTATGAATTGAATCATATGTGCTTATTTATTTTTAAGAATTGATGATCAAAATTATACGACCGTCATCACTCACCTATGCCTATTAAACTCTCCAACGTGCTCGCACAGACAGGCACGCGCGCTGCGCCAGTCGCGTCGCACTGCTGGCCGACGCTCTCCGCGCATATGTAGGTTCCCGCACGCCATGCCAGTATGCCACTGGCGACGGCATTCACAGGAGAAAAAGAGAGATCTCTGGTTGAGGGTCGGGTACCGGCGTACCGCACCAGGAAAGGGTAGAAAGATATAGTTTTTTTTTGTGGTTATATTAATACTTCGCTAATTTCTTTTGTTTTATTTAATCATCAGGTACTAAAGAGAGTTACAAACACGGGTCAATAGTCTTCATATTCGACAAATAGAGACACAATAAAAAAAGACGAAAAAGAAAATAAAATCATAATTAAACATCGAAGTAAGGGCAAAAATGTAATAACCGCTAAAGAAAAATATCCCCCGATTGAGCCCTACAAGAACTGCCTGGGAGCTATTCGGCCTCGTCGATCTTCCCGTTCCCTCATCCGTCTCTCACATCACATCTCACCGGCCACCGTGGGTCCTCCAAACTCTCCGTCGGCCGATTGGGTCGGAACTCGCCAGGGAGTGGAAGGGGTAATCCGATCAAGTTCGGACTCCGAAAAGCAGTTTCCTTGATTTGGAGAGGAGAGAGAGATCAATCTCCTATCCGACGAGACCGACCCTATCCCGTAATTAATAATCGCGCGCTCCCTCGAGTTTCTGCAGGGAACGGATAGAACCGAAGCTCGGCGATGGGATCCATGCTGCCCTCCGCCTACGCGGCGTTGTGTTCCTTCGTCAACGCGCAGCTTGACAAGGTGGAGATGAGGCGGCTGATGGCCACTTACCCGCAAATGCGCGACATGCCCGCCGAGGAGCGGGAGGATCTGCAGCGGTGGTTCAGGGACCAAGACGCGCTTGAGGCTGCTGTCCGGTACCTTTCGTCTTCTCTAATTACTTTCAAATCCAGAGTGCCGCTGCAAATCCCACGATTCAAGTGGAGGTTACTTATTTCTGGTAATACGTAGTACGAGATGTTTTGATTGGTTTCCAATCTGTTCAGATTGCGAGGTCGTGATTCCAAGTGCCACCAGCCGATTCGCCGCAATTACCGACATCCGTGCTACAGGGTTGACGCTGACAAGAACAAGGTGGCAGAAAATATTTACTGAGGGCCGATATATTACAGCAGCTGCAAGTGTTTTTGTTGATGTCATCTGTGTTCCTACCGTACCATGAATCAAAACACTAATTTGATGTTGCTTTTTATTCTATTTATATTATTTCTTCTGTCCCTAGTCTACGGCCCTCCCGGGTATTGGTCCATCCAATTCTCACACGCAAGTGTCTGAAATTGATCGAGGGCTCGGGTTATTGGGTTGCATTGTGCCCAGCAATTGTCGGTCTTAACGAGATTTAATAAAGAGTTTTATGGTATTAAATTTCCTGCAAAAAGAAGAAAGAATAGAGAGTTTTATATAGCATATAGGAGAGTAAAGAGTAAAGCTCGTTTACAGAAACAAATAAAAGTATCACAATTCACAAAAGAATCAATGTACAAACTCGACTTTAACCGAGCTACATCCTTGTCACAGTTTTACATCCTTGTCACAGTTTTCAGACAAGGGAGGAGCAGCTACTGATCATCCTATTAGCACCAGCAGTTATGTGGAAGCAGAAGACAGAATCCACAAGTATACGCCTATCCATCTCGTCAGTGTATGCCTAATTCTCCATCTACCTCTTCACCCAGTAATGCTCGTCATACTCACGGGGCGCAGTCGAAGTCAATTTCCCCCTGCGCAGTGCGTTGATTTGAGTTCTCACCAGCGGGGCTCTCTACTCGGGCAGCCTGTTCACCTGATTTCACACCGCTGCAGCTGCCTCCCCGGTGTTGACTTGGGCTGTCAGCCTTCGGGCTGTCTACCTTGTCAGAGTGCTGACTCCCGGCAGCATCGTGGTCGGGGTACATGATGTCGTAGTGCTCGTGCGTGTATAGCAGGGTCACACGGGGAACTTCGTGATCAGGGGGTAGTTGATGATGATGTCGTGGCCAGCACGCGCTTCTTGGCAATGGTATATCGTCTTGGGGGCCTTGGCGAGTGTGGAGGTCTTGCCCAACTTCTTGAAACAGATACTCCACTCGCAGCGGCACCCCAAGGGCCTTGATAAGCGCTGTTATCTGAATATGATCTGTGAAGACCTTGCGCTGTAGACATATTAGAAACCTGCTAGTTGTCGGTACATGCTTCCATCTGCTCTGTCTCTTCCATTTCATAACTTTCTTTATCAGCTTCTTAAATGCCTAAAAGAATCAGATAATCAGATAAGCACTGTATCTTGCAATAGGCTTACACAATACTGACCGCTTATAACAAGGTATGGACAGATATGACTACCATAAGACTCGTCTGTGAAGCTTCTACCAGTAACAACTATAAGATAGTTGTCGAGAAACAAAATATTTTATACTGTAAGCAAGTAGGTGAAAGTAAAACACAGAAGCAGCCCTAAGTGCATTATTTTGGTGCAAGGAAGAAGCATGACCTCTTTAGTCTCTAGTTAAATCTCATTATTTCTGTTCTGTAAAAGTGAGCTTATCTCAACATGTATTTCTATTAGCATTAGATTATTACATTTCCAATAAATTTAAATTTGAATTGTATGTCAACAGGGTGTAAAGCTCAGATGGCATGCAACTATGCCACTACTGTGAAAGAATGGTGCATATCCTGCAAATGGTAAAAGAAAAAAGCGAAGTGAGATGCCAGATCCAGCTTGCAGCTCGATGTAACTTGAAGAAAATCATCTGTTAACATGTTTATCTCAGAAATGCCAAATGCGAAGAAGATGTGAGCTTACTTTGTGGCTGCTGGAAAATTCGGAGACCCACCCAAGGCGCGCATGTTGCCTAGCCACTTCTTTAACAGCAACAAGAAGACGATGTTCCTCATGTGTGTCCTGCCTATCAAGAACTTGCTCCTGTTTTTCAGAAGCACAAACCAGGGTGTTAACCACTAAACATGAATCTTGTTCTAAGCAAAGGGGGGAAAGGACATTACAAGGTAGGAAAATATGAAGCTCCTGTAGAAACACTCTCCATCTCCATGCACTGGCCTAAATTCAGAATAGGCCCGGCGAAGATTCAGCGCATTTGAATGAAATTCCACTCCTCGTCCAGCAACCATTTCAAGGAGCCTGTAATGCGTAATGATCGCAGCCATGGGGATTGTCTGCACAAACACAAGAACAAAGCAATTCAAATCAAAGTGATCCGAACCAGGAAGCAACAAAACTAAAATGGGATTGTAATTTGTTACGTTTTCAGGTTTCCACATTATAAGAAAAGCTTAAGCCACTAACAAACGTAATGTCTTTGTTGACATTGATTGGTTGTTGTTCAGTGATGAAAGAAAGACCATATACCACATTTCCTAAGTTCAATAGAAACTCAAATACAATTAAGGTCCCATCAAAATGCAATACTGTCAATTCGAAGAGGCACACAAATAGTATACGGATTCAAACCTCGTAGTTCACATGAGGTCCTGTGGAATTCTGGTTGGAGTTTCCTATCCTGTCCAAAAACTATTCAAACAGAAAATGGGTTAAGATTCACGTTTCTGCCAGAATTAGGTGAAACAGTAAATAATAAATACCAAAACAAACAGTTCACACAAGGAAACAATTGAAGAGGCAATGGGACTTTTTAAAACAGTGGTATAGAAATATCGAAGAACTTATTTATCTGAAAATTGTCTCTATGTTTAATGAAGTAATAACTTCAGACTATTAGTCATCAACACTAAAATCATGTATGTTTGGCTTCAGGTTGTCTTACCAATATGTCAACCAGGACATTGCCCTCAATATATAATTACGTTTTGTGGTAAAATGAAGAATAAGCCATAGCACTGACCATTAATTAAAGCAGTTCAGTTTTTACTTTTAAGGATTTTAACACATCAGAACAACATTGTTTCTTTTTCTTGAAATACCATATCAGATCACAAGAGGGCTATGAGTAATCAATAATCATCTAATCTGGTCTGATCAGAATCTGAATTTCAATAATATTTTGTCAATGCTCTTATCTCTATCCGCGGATACATGATTTATTGCTACATTGACTTTATCATCTCAAGATCCTAATCCCACTTCTCAAACACAAAATTGGCACAAGAATGCTCGCACTAGCCACCAATGACAAGAAAAAGTGTTGGTAAAATCATACCTTTCTCCAGAGCGATCTCTTAGCTTCTTGAGGCCTTACTGTTGGTGACTTCGCCTGTTCCCAAATTAACATCAGAGTCAATATTCAAACAAAGGAGCAGTAATAGCAAAATCGTAACTTATCTAGTATTGTCAGCTATTCATATGATTATGCTTTGGGGCTTCCAAAGCCAGTTGCATCGCAAGAATAGCAACTCAGAAACAGCGCAAGGAATCCAAGCCAGGAGCAGTAATAGCAGTAACATCAAGCTGAACAGCGCAAGTAAAATTGAATACAACAGCGCAAAAACGCACACCAACGTAAATCACCGCAAGATCATCGCCAGTCAAACAACAGAAACTCAGAAAGACCTCCGATGCCACGCAATTTGTTGGTTCCAGTACACTGAATCCTCCCCAAGAACCCCAAGAACGGCAGGATTCGACCTCCCAAATCATCGGCAAGAACGCAGTCGAAAGATCCAAGAAACCGCACCTGATCCTTCAGTTCCCTCCCTGTTCCCTCCGGCTCGTCTTCCTGGCCCCCCTCCATGTTCGGCTTGCACTCCTTCATCAGGTCGTCGAACACCTCCTTCAAATCGACATCCTCGCCCCTCATCCGCCTCCACTTATCCCTCACCAAATCGCCGGCCTTCACCGCCTCCGCCGCGGACTTCAGCTCCCTGACTTTCGAGGCAGGGACGGGACGAAGCGGGGCGGGAGGGGGGCTTGCCGCTCGCGGAGCCCTGCTCCCTTGCTCTCGGGACGGAGGCGGCGGAGGGCGGGATAAAGGGCTTGCCGCCCGAGAAAGCCGGCCGGGGAGGAGCCACGATCCCCTTGCCCTTGCGCTGGGCCGCAGCCGCTGCCGCTGCCTCCGCGGCGGTGGAGGCGGCGGGGTTCCGGCCTCCGGCGTCCGGTGCCCCATCGGCCCGTTCTTGGAGGCGCTCGGAGGGCGGAGCGGGGGCAGCCGAGTCTGCAGCGGCGGCCGCGGCGGCGGTGGACTCCTCGCGCTGCGCATCAGCCGGTTCTTTGGGTTGGTTGTCTTCGTGGTTCTTTCCTGAACCGGAGGCCATCCTGGCGGGAAAAGCCTGACGGGGAGGCCGTCAGCGGAGGGGCCTGTTCGCGATTCTGGGAGAACGAAGGGGTGGAGATGGAATACGTGGAGGGCGTCGTTGTTTAATCTAGAGAGGATGGGGGGCTATTTATATGAGGGAGTCGGCGTACGTGGAACGGGAGGGTGCACGAGGAAGAGACGAACGACGGCAGTGTGGTTTTTGGCAGATTGGTCCTCGGAAAATCCTAGTCATGCCTCTTGTGAGAAGAGAAACCAGAGGTGAACCACAGTGTGCCTCCGAGTTCTTGGCATAATTCCCCTCAAAAAAAAAAGTTCTTGGCATAATATGACGGCTTATTTCAAGTAAAATTGCTGCAACTTATGTATAGTAGGTGCATATAGATCATTGTGATCTTGCAAAATGACCAAATGACATCTAAATTGATGTATATGCGCATCGGATGGCACGGAAAGCAGTGAAACTCCCATGCTTCGCGCGTGCGTTGCAACCCACACTCTTCGACAACGGATGGTCATGCGAGTTGGCAAAGTTAACAGTTCGGCCGCTACCTTTCTGACTTCTTCCAGAAAAAAAAGTAATCTTTGATGACGCACTGCACATCTGTTGCCTCATGCATCAAACGGAAGAAAATGTGAGGACTAGACTTACATTTTTTGTTCTCTCTCCTGGTTACCCTATCGTGAGAAAGGTTTTGAATTCAAGTACAAATAAGTCATTTAAAAGATGATAATGCTATTTGAAAGGTTTTTACTTTTGAACATAAATGTTTTGCAGTTTGACTAGAAAGTTATAGACTTAGGAGGGTTTTTTTGAACGAACATCCTTTTTTTACGAAAATGAACAAACAGACTTTAAAGGTTTTAACTATACATTTGAGAATATTTTGACTCCCGCGTACAAAGATTTCGATATGTGGTTTAAAATGCAGAGTTGTATGAAGTATTGAA
>OAMR01000313.1:1462384-1487077 GCA_900205405.1 Echinochloa crus-galli | reverse complement strand
CTGATCAGAATCTGAATTTCAATAATATTTTGTCAATGCTCTTATCTCTATCCGCGGATACATGATTTATTGCTACATTGACTTTATCATCTCAAGATCCTAATCCCACTTCTCAAACACAAAATTGGCACAAGAATGCTCGCACTAGCCACCAATGACAAGAAAAAGTGTTGGTAAAATCATACCTTTCTCCAGAGCGATCTCTTAGCTTCTTGAGGCCTTACTGTTGGTGACTTCGCCTGTTCCCAAATTAACATCAGAGTCAATATTCAAACAAAGGAGCAGTAATAGCAAAATCGTAACTTATCTAGTATTGTCAGCTATTCATATGATTATGCTTTGGGGCTTCCAAAGCCAGTTGCATCGCAAGAATAGCAACTCAGAAACAGCGCAAGGAATCCAAGCCAGGAGCAGTAATAGCAGTAACATCAAGCTGAACAGCGCAAGTAAAATTGAATACAACAGCGCAAAAACGCACACCAACGTAAATCACCGCAAGATCATCGCCAGTCAAACAACAGAAACTCAGAAAGACCTCCGATGCCACGCAATTTGTTGGTTCCAGTACACTGAATCCTCCCCAAGAACCCCAAGAACGGCAGGATTCGACCTCCCAAATCATCGGCAAGAACGCAGTCGAAAGATCCAAGAAACCGCACCTGATCCTTCAGTTCCCTCCCTGTTCCCTCCGGCTCGTCTTCCTGGCCCCCCTCCATGTTCGGCTTGCACTCCTTCATCAGGTCGTCGAACACCTCCTTCAAATCGACATCCTCGCCCCTCATCCGCCTCCACTTATCCCTCACCAAATCGCCGGCCTTCACCGCCTCCGCCGCGGACTTCAGCTCCCTGACTTTCGAGGCAGGGACGAAGCGGGGCGGGAGGGGGGGCTTGCCGCTCGCGGAGCCCTGCTCCCTTGCTCTCGGGACGGAGGCGGCGGAGGGCGGGATAAAGGGCTTGCCGCCCGAGAAAGCCGGCCGGGGAGGAGCCACGATCCCCTTGCCCTTGCGCTGGGCCGCAGCCGCTGCCGCTGCCTCCGCGGCGGTGGAGGCGGCGGGGTTCCGGCCTCCGGCGTCCGGTGCCCCATCGGCCCGTTCTTGGAGGCGCTCGGAGGGCGGAGCGGGGGCAGCCGAGTCTGCAGCGGCGGCCGCGGCGGCGGTGGACTCCTCGCGCTGCGCATCAGCCGGTTCTTTGGGTTGGTTGTCTTCGTGGTTCTTTCCTGAACCGGAGGCCATCCTGGCGGGAAAAGCCTGACGGGGAGGCCGTCAGCGGAGGGGCCTGTTCGCGATTCTGGGAGAACGAAGGGGTGGAGATGGAATACGTGGAGGGCGTCGTTGTTAATTCTAGAGACGATGGGGGGCTATTTATATGAGGGGGTCGGCGCACGTGGAACACTGGAACGGGAGGGTGCACGAGGAAGAGACGAACGACGGCAGTGTGGTTTTTGGCAGATTGGTCCTCGGAAAATCCCAGTCATGCAGGGTCTTGTGAGAAGAGAAAACCGGAGGTGAACCACCGTGTGCCTCGGAGTTCTTCACATAATATAAAGGCTTGTTTCAAGTAAGAGCAACTCCAATAGTTTCCCTTTTCTCTTTCTCTTTTTCTTGTTATAGGGGAATCTCCTTTCAAATTTTCAGAGAGGTGCTCCATCGGTTCCCCTTTCTTTCTTCCTCTTTCCCTTTTCCCTTACACGTGGGCCCCAGCTGGAAGTGACACAGATCTATTTTGTCTCTGTTTCTTTGCTCTCTTCTTCAACCTTGAGACCGAGCGGTAGCTCCCGACGTCAAGCTCCGATGCGTGCTGCACGGCGCGGCGCAGGCTGTGGTGCTCGGCGGTAGGTGCGTGGCCGGTGCGACGCGAGCGGCCGGCGGAAGCGGTGGGAGGCACGCGGGCCGGCGGCGGCGGTGGCCAGCGAGCGAGCGGGCGACGGTGGTGGTAGGCGCGCGGGCGGCTAGCCGGCGCGCCGCGGACGGCATGCGCGCGGGCAGGCGGCGGCGGCAGCGGCGCCGGGTGCCCAGCCGGCGGCGCGTCGCGCCCCTCTTGCCTGCAGGCGACGGACGGGAAACCAGGAAGGAAAGGAAAAGGGAGCGGAATTGCCTCCCTTTCTAAAGGGGAAGGTGATTGAAATAAAGGGGATTGAGAAAAAATAATAGGGAAAGGGGAATAGAAAGGGGATTTGTTGGAACTGTGTTTTTTCCCTCAATCCCCTTTATTAACAATTATAGGGAAAGGGGATTGTTATTGGGGAACTGTTGGAGTTGCTCTAAGGTTTTATAATGTTTTTCTCCTACTTTCAAGTACGACTATGATTTTGTTCTTGTTTTTTTAATTTTATGATTTTACTCTTGCTATTCACAAAGTCAATGCGATTTTATCCTTGGTCTTTGCGTATTTACCCCTGCTTTAATTATTGACTAGGGCCAAAATCGCATTGACTTTTTGAACAGCGAAGACAAAATCACAAAGTTAGAAAAAGAAGGACAAAATCACAATGCCCCTTGAAGTAAGTTGCTGCAACTTTCGTGTAGTAGGTACAAATAGATCATTGTGATCTTGCAAAATGATCAAATGACATCTAAATTGGTGTATATGCGCATTGGATGGCGCGGAAAGCAGTGAAACTCCCATGCTTCATGCGTGCTTTGCAACCCGCACTCTTCGACAACGGATGGTCATACGAGTTGGCAAAGTTAACAGTTCGGTCACTACCTTTCGGACTTCTCTAGTGACACACTACACATCGGTTGCTTCATGCATCCAACCGAAGAAAATGTTAGGACTAAACTTATTTTTCTCCTCTCTCTCTCTCTCTCTCTCTCTCCAGGTATATATGCAGTTGTTTTTCGTGACTCTGGTCGTGTGGGACCCACTATCAGAGCATATTGATATATATGCAGTTTAGTTTTTTTAGCTACAAGTAAATAGTTTTTATATCTGTTATTTGAAAGTTGAGAACATACAAAGTTCTTAGTATATGATTTGAAAGGTTTTGAATTCAAGCACAAATAAGTTATTTAAAAGATGATTATGCTATTTGAAAGTTTTTACATTTAATGTATAGAGATTTTGGTATATAATTTGATAGAGATGTTGTTAGAAGTTTTGACTATCGAAAGGATCCAAGGTGTTGACCACTTCCTGGCCCCCCGGGGGGGGGTGGATAGTGGTGACAAATTTTTCAATACTTGTCATTAGTTTGACAACGAAGACACTTATGGTGATTCAAGGCGCCGCCGCTCCAGTCACGTACACCGCCATTCAACTGCCAGGAAGTTGTTAGCGTTGAGGGCGCACAGATGCGGCAAGGGTCCGCACCCGTCCACGTAGAGGACAATCCTAGGGCCATACACAATTTATAATTTAATAAAGCAAAAATCTTGATAGAACAACATAATTTAGTTTCACTAAAGATAATTAATGTATATGTGTATGCAAAAGTGAATAAAAAATCAGGTGTATAGTTAGAATATTAGAAAAGAGGAATGACATAAACTCACGCCACCTCCCCAAGAAAATCTAGAACAAAACACGTGAATCATCTCTCTCTCTCTCTCTCTCTCTCTCTCTCTCTCTCCCCCCCCCCTAGTATGAATAAACTACGTGTAGAATCATTGCCCCTAACACCCTAGAGGCTAAAAGACTAGAAATTGATGCTAAATAATAAGGTGGACCTTAATCTCTAGTCTATTGAAAATAAATTGGCACTAATTTCAGCTCAAATGACATAAAGGAAAATAACAACAACATGCACGAGAGAGCTCTCTAATCACCACACCATAATTTAGCTCATGATGAAGGTAAGAATCTTAGAAAAGAGGAATGACATAAGCTCACCTTGGAGAGCCACCTCCCCCCAAGAAAATCTAGAACAAAACCTCCTCCCTTGTATTCCTCTTTTTTCACCTCGCCACAAGCTCCTCTCGGGTAAGAAATGGAGAAATAGCTGGAGGAGGAAGAAGGGTCGGCCATTTATACTGTATTCATTTGTGCTACCGAGATAATAAGCGTCTGTCAGCACAAATGGTTCAGTGCTGGCGGGCCATAAGCGGCTGATTCTCTAAACATTTGTGTCGGCTGGAAAATAATCCACCAACACAAATGGTTCAGTGCTGGCGGGCCATAAGCGGCCGACCCTCTAAACATTTGTGGTAGCGGTGGTTAATACCGATGGCCAACACGATATTTGTCCATGGCTATTACAACTCAAAAAATAGTGACATTTAATTTCTAAAATCAAATTTAGAAAAATGCAAGGACTTAGTTTGAGTCAAGGACTCAAACTTTCATGGACATGTTCCACAATGCCAGTAAAAATCTTTATTTTTCATGTGCGTTACAAACGTCAAAACAGTGTGTCACTGTGCATGTGATGTTTTTTTCTGAATATTTATAACACTGGTTTCGTAGCCTACTTCTTTACCGTCAAAGGCTTAGTCTCGACTTGGTTGTGTGTATTTGGCCTAGTTCCCGGTCACATCATCAAACTTCTAAAAATTCTCTCTCCAAACTTCACTATTCACCTATCACATCAAATCTCTCTCCTCATGCATGGAGTACTAAACGTGGGTAAATAAAAAAACTAGTTACATGGTTTTGATGTACACGACGAGACGAATCTTTTAAGCCTAGTTAGGTCATGGTAGAACAATATTTACCACAAACAAACGAAAAGTGCTACAGTGTCCGATGTGACTTTTTCACTTCACTTTTTACTTTTTCCAGGAACTAAACACCCCCTTTATGTAGCGAGCCAAACACACAATACTAAATTGTTTACAAAACAAAATGGGGTTTCTCAAGAAAACATTGTACATAATGGGGTTTCTCAATACCAAGTATATTGGAAGGCCATAATAGGGTTTTCTGTAGCGAGTCATGAAAAATTGTACTTGAAACCTACCAGGAAACACTGGTATATTTGCCCATGAATTGGGATTTTCTTTTTCTGAATTTAAATTATACATAGCATTGTTGAATAGAAGTCAGAAATATTACCCCTGATTTTAGCATTTGCACTTGCCAAACCATTTTAACATTTTAAATTTGATATCAATTAATTAATATATAAATAATTGTGAAATCCAAGCTAACGGGAACACCATCAATCCCCCATATGTCCTAAATGAATAAGCAGCTGGCTGCCTCCTACCATCGAGTCATAGGGCTTGATCCTAAAATTCTAGAAACAAAGTCCGTGAACCTATTCAAGGTAACACGCACACGATCAGAACAGACATTTGTGCTGATATCATCAGCAAGGTAAATGGATATCGGAGCACCGGAAGTGCAATCATTGTCGGCGGCCGGCGACCGGTCCGTGTACGATACGATGTACGGAGTATATAGCATATATATCGGTAACGACATCGACATCGTAGAAGGACTACAGCCCGAGTCGAACAAGGGATCATCACGGTTGTCGATCTGCCACATATACGATTGTTACCGATATATATAAGTCCTTATATATAGCCTTATACAAATTATAAGTGTGTATACGTATTGCATTGGCAAGGCGACGGCAATTATATTCATCGCGCACAAGCTAGCGTATACTAACAGCCAACCACGATCCGCGCGCGTGCAATGCGCAAACCCCGGGCTCTTGGGCTGCTGCGTTCGTGTTTCTTCTTTTCCCGGCGCAAGCGCAACAATAAGAAGGAAACTATCGAGGTGAACGTTGGCTCCCTGCCGGAGGACATCATCTTCGACGTGCTGGCCAGGTTGCCGGTGAAGACTCTATGCCGACTCCGGTGCGTGTCTAAGGGGTGGTGCGCCCTCATCTCCGATCCGACCTTCGCCGCCGCGCAGGGATCCTACGCCGCCGCCACCGCTCCCCTTGTTGTCGGCGTGTTCGGGAAACCGCGCCCACACGAGAAATTTTACCCTCCTGGGCCACCACGCTTTCTCCGAGAGTCGATTGAGCTGCGGGTGATCGATACAGCTGATAGCACTATCCTTAGGGTTGTCAAGGATGTCAAGAGCACAACACTGATGCGCACGCGCCTCGACCTCGTATTCATCGACCAAGGGGAACATGGTGCCAGGGCAATTGATCCGGCAACCGGCCGGACAAACGATAATGTTCAACAGAAACACACCGGACGAATGCCCCACTACCAACTACAAAGGAACCAACTACATCAGGATCTACACCTTGTCATGCCACTCTAGCTTTGGTCGTGCCACTCCGTCTGGCGTGTACAAGGTCCTTCGTCTTCGTGATGTGTTGTTGTTACCGAATGAAGGTGTTGTCCAGTTATGTCAGGTTGCCACGCTAGGAGAAGGCACCAAGTGGAGGCAAAGGCCAGAGCCCCCTATCCTTACTTGCCACTGCTCTGATTGCTCGACCGTCGTGGATGGTGTTCTCCATTTCATAGATCGTGGAGCTGGCGCCGCCCCCACCCATGGTAGACGCGGAGGACCCCCGAGAGCTGGAACCGCATAGCCTCTTTCGACCTGGAGACCGAGGAGTGGAAGACAATGATTGACGGCCCGCCAATCGGATGTCCGAAGGAGGAGGAGACATGGGAGATGGTCCTAGCTGAGCTCAAGGGCACCTTAGGTGTGGTTCAAACTATAAGCTCCCTCTACTGTTCCGACCGTCACATGAACATATGGCTCCTTATTGATCCTAAAAAGAGCATATGGGTCAAGGAGCATACGATACATATGCCTAAAATTTGGTGTTATTTTAAAGTATTGGAGATCTTGGGAGATGGAAGAATATTGATGGTGAACTCTTTCAAGAAAGATGACGAAGATCTCTTTGATGTTAGGTGCATCCTACAGTTTTACAACCCAAGCACGGGGCCTCTTACAAATTTAATGGAGATGGGTGAGGATTTCAGAGGCCCAATGACACTTTATACTAAGAACCTCTTGCCTCAACAATCACACATCACTTAAGCTACGCAAAGGAAGATATAGTCTGAAAACTCCTATTCGAGGCTTGTGGGTTGTGGCAGGCGACCGAAAGTAAATTTATATTGATTCGGTTATTCGAAAAGGCCCATTTCTTGTATTACTTCTAATACACTTTAGTACGCTTTGATGGTTAGGGTTACTCTAGCGCCCGGACGTCCGACCCCTAAAAAAATCGGACGGGGTGACGTGGCACAATTAGAACCAAGCGTTCCTCCCTCGACGATACTGTAGCAGTTAAAACTCCCGCCGCAACATGGGTGCGATGTTGCATGGAACATGTAAAATTTTTGTAACATCCAAAAAAAGCATATGCAACATCAAGCAATAGTATCCGCAACATGAATAGTCATCGTTTGCAACACTAGAAACACGGGCTCACAACTCTCAACCACACACGACAGCAGTCAGAAAATTCTCAATAAAAATGCAACATCTGGTTGAAACACTTGCAATATGCATGCGAAACATACGTAACATCCAACATCTCAGATCTAATTTTGCAACATTCACATCAAACAGTTACAACATTCTACTGAAACATCTGAAACATATAAAATATGCTATTGCAACATAGAGCAAAACCCTAGGAAAAAAAAAGAGTTGAATGAGGAGGAGAAGAAGGACGACGACGGGCAGGACGGCCGTCCACGACGGAGGCGGCGCGGGGCGGCGCTCGGACGCGGTGGCAGAGGAGCAGGAGCTCAACGCGGAGAAGGGCGGTGGTGGAGGGGCCACGACGTGGAGGAGCTCGACGTGGTATAGGGACGGCGACGTGGAGGAAGGGCGGCGGTGGAGGTTCGACGATGGTGAAGCGAAGACGAGGGAGGCCGGCTCGACACGGAGGTCCGACGGCAGCGGCGCACGGAAGTCAGGCGGAGGCGCCGCGAAGGAGGACGGCGGCGCGCGGAGGAGGAAGGCCACGCGCGGCGGCGCGGAGGAGGGCAGCGCGTGGAGGTCCGGCGCGGCGGCGCGGGAGCGAGACGAACCAGCGGCGGCAGCGACGCGTATGAGGTTTTATTTTTGGAAAATAGGATACGTCAGTTTAATAGACAGATGGAAATGGAGACTGGGCGTCCGATGCGTCCGGACGCCCGTGGCTAAGCATTACCGTGATGGTTATCTCGGGTTTTGAAATCACTAATCAGACCTCATAACCATTTGGTAACAACCCTACTTGGCATGAAGATGCTGGCAATAGCCAAGGGTCAAAATAAGAGCATAGGTATGACTAAACATACTTAAAGAAAATATCCTTCCTCCGCTAATACCAATCCCTAGAATTATATTGTTTGGGTAATCTTGATGATTTAATAATACTTGGCCGGTTAGCACTTCTTATCTCGTTATCTTTCTTATATTTAGCCAGAAGTTATTCAAAAGTGAGCTTCAACTTTCTATTGTTGTGCTTACACGGCCTTTACCTTCATTAGTTGCACTAGCCTTTAATTTCAATTCCAATAGCTTTGGCTGGACAAACACTACCAAAACCGAACTAGATATTTCCGGAACTAGAAGTTCTAGTTTTGGACTAGATGATGTTTTGATTTGTTGCTAAAGATTCTCAGTTAGACCAATACATGGGACATCACTTTCAAGAGTATTTTTAGCGAATTCGAATCGTCATTTGTTAATGGCCTACTGTACCTTTTTGGTGAAATATATTGCAATTCTAAGTGCTATGATCAAATGAATTATGAGATCTTGAAGTGATGGGCCGACTTTGTGATCAAAGAATTTAATAAAATTATTTATCAACAAAACGTCAAATATGATCACACAAAGTCGAATCAAAAGTGTATTTAATTTTAGGAAACGCTTATGGACGAACGCGCAGACGGTAACTCACGCCTTCGTAAACCCGGATGTCCCGTTGTGCTGGCTCAACAGACTGCAGAGCCAAAACAAAAAGACCACGCGGAAATGGAAAACTAACTTGCAGGTTGTCACTTGTCAGCCCCTACCTACACACCCCGATTCGGCTACCTGTTCGGGACGGCAATAATCCCAATCCGTATTGGACTCGGAAAATTGGATTCCTTCCAGGGCGTGGTTTCTTGGGGCTTCTCTACGGCTTCCCACGTCCTACAAATCGGGAGCCGTACCTTATACATAAAAGACCTCATAAATCGGACAGGACATAGATCAATCTCCAAACCAACGAGATCGGCGACCCTGTTCATCAGCCGCTAGCTCGAGTACGTGTCCGCCGGATCGAGCCGAAGTGCGGGCGATGGGGTCGCCGGGTCGGTGCTGTCCTCCGCCTACGCCGCGGTGTGTTCCTTCGTCAGGGCGCAGCTTGACAAGGTGGAGATGATGCGGATGATGGCGAACGACCCGCGAGTCCGCGCCATGTCAGCCGAGGCGCGGGAGGATCTGCGGCGGTGGATCAGGGAGGAGGAAGACGCCGAGCAAGACGCGCGCGGCGGTGCTGCCCGGTACGGGACCTTTCGTCTTCTCCTTCCTTCGTTCTCCTCTGATTATACAGGAAGCATACTAATTAGTTGCTCGCAAATCCAGTAGTTTCGCTGATTTCTTTCTCCTTTTTTTTCCTGGAGTAGCTAGTGGAGCATTGCTTGTTCCTGATAATGCGTGCATGTTTTGATCGATTGATATATATCCTCTCTCTGTTGGTTTTCAGGTTGAGAGGTCATCATCCGACGTTGCGCTGCAATTACAGGCATCCGTGCTACAGGGTTGATGCTGGCAAGAACAAGGTGGCAGAGAATGTTTGATTGAGGGGAGACGGACAAGACAGGTTACATTAGCTGCAAGTGTTTTTGTTCATGTGATCTCTACGTGATCCTACGGGCGTCATGTTTAAATTGACTTCATGTGCAATTTACAACACAATCTCTGCAAAATAATAGGTTAAGAAATTGTGATTATAGGACTTGAAACGTTGTGCTTTGTGATTTTGACATTCGGCCCACAATTCAGAGACACAGTTGGACCCACTTTTTCATTCACTAGACACAGTTGGACCCACTTTTTCATTCACTGGAAGTGTCAAAATCACAAAGTCCACATGTTTGGAATCCTATAATCATAATTTTCTCGTTTCAGATACAAGATAGATTTAGATTCAGTTGCAGCAGTTTCTTTTTTTAATCACTTTCATGGGATCTTTGTTGTTTGTTCCATACTTCCATCATACCATGAATGAGATCACTAGTTTGCTTTACTTAACTTCCCTAGGAGTAGCTCTTGTTTATCTTATCTTCACCCGGCCTTTATCCTATCTACACTTTCTTCTATTAGCAAATAAATAGTAGTAGTATGCTCCAAAGCCATGCCCAGGAATTCGAGGATGGGGATGGCACGTTGCAGTAATTAGACACACATGTAACTCCACATATTTACAGGTATATGTAGACTGATAGACCTAGAGAAGGCAGAAAAGGAATTACAAAGGAGACAGGAAATGCAAGCTCATCAGAATTATAAACATAAGATAATGCACAAGAAAGATTTACTTTCTACACACTCGAAAATATTACGAGGAAAAAATATCGCAAGAATCTAGTTACAATAAGAATACGATCACGTACAATTCAGGAAAAGAATCAACATACGGGGTCCATACTTCAACTGATCTACCACACAAAATTCTCATTCTTGCCAGAGTTTTCAGACAAGGAGTAGCTATTGATCATCCATTTGGCATCAGCAGCTTGTGCCAACAGAACGGAAAAAAAATCCAGAAGAATATGCCTATCTATATCATCAGTGTATGCCTAATTATCCACCCATCGGTCCACTCAGCAATGCTCCTATGCCTCCAAATACTCCTGGGCACCAGTCGGAGTCAACTTTCACCCTGCACAGCATGCTGATTTGGATTCTCATCAGTGGAGCTCTCTCCACCTGGGCAATATGTTGACTCGAATTCTCTCCATCTCCACCCCAGCAATCTGCAATCTGTTGACTTGATGTCTGGTCACTGCAGCTCCCGTCAATAGAAGGAACATAACCAGTAAAGGGTACTCGTCTCCACTCTCAGGGGCACCCCAAGCGCGGTGACTATTGCCGTCATCTGAACATGATTTTTGAGGACCTTACACTGGTTAACTTTTACTTTAAAAAAACACTGGTTAACTTCGTGATAACACCACTGTTTTTAAAAGAAAATTGGTGCAGGTAGAATGTGAGGTTTTCCGGAACAGATGCACTGGTATGCAAGGGCCCAACGGAATGTGACAACGATACGCCAATACTTACATCTCTAATAGTGTAATATTACCAACACAACTAAAGCAGAGCACCTGCGGCATTTGCTCAAAAACCAACACAACTATGCGGGATTATTACCAACACTAAATCCCTCAGATATACCACTATTTTATTTATGGTACAATGAATAATAAGCCATCACAACTATGTGGGATTTTTAATTTTCTTATTTATTATTAAGTCACATATCTACCGTACTTCAGAGACTCCTTTACCACATCACGTCACTACACGATTTGCAACGTTTGCCGAGTGAACTTAAGCAAGTGGCCGACGGGGCTTTGTATTCACTATTATTTTTTGCTAATGGCCGAAGGTAGTTAAGCCTAACCGGAGGCTTTGCTGAGAGTAAAAGAGTAGAATCCCCGTCCAACTATCACCGACGAGGAAAAAACGACCAGGTAACGGTTACAACATAAAACAACTAGTCACCGTCGGCCACTCTGATTAAACTCTAGGCAATAGTGGTGGATTTAGTAGTGCGTTATATTAGCCATTTAGCGTAACCTAATGTTTTGAAAAAGTGCATGACCCATGCATTAATGTTTCGTGCCACAATACCTAGAAAAAGTAATGGTTTCTCCAAAATCTAACTAATTAGATAGAGCACATCCTAGTTACTATTACTACCAAACCTTATAAGATATATAGATGGTCATACAATGATGGGTTCAAATTACATTCCAATACAAGGTAGTATAACATCCAAGTTGAGATAGTATACTGCTCGTTTTAAGACAAGGATGATGGTAATAATTTTGCACTAGGCATTCATTAAGACCAGTAACTAAGTTGATTGATTAGGGATAAAAAAATAAGCGGATGAATGAAGATGTACTCCCTCCGTTCTGAAAAACCTGACGTTTAGGACAGCGACACGGTCTCCAAAACACAACTTTGACTTCTTGTTATTATAAAAATATTTATCAAAGAGTAATACATGTATACTTTTATGAAAGCCTTTTTCAAGACAAATCTATTCATATAGTTTTCACATTTGTAAACTTAATAATTTAAAAATTATTGATGATTTATATTCCCAATGTTTGACCCAAACCTTGTCCTAAATGTCAAGTTTTTCAGAATGGAAGGAGTAGTAAATAAAGCATTTAAAAAGAGAATCAATGGGTGGTGGTTTTAAAAGAAAAACTGATAAGAGACTTCTCCAAATGGAATTTACGACCAAGTTAGACCGCATGGTAATTGTTTAGACTAATGCTTAATTTTATACGATTAGTTGTTTACTGTCATGTTATTTTATATTATATTATACTTATCTAGATTAGATTTATCTATTTGACCGTTACACATATATAGTTGCTCCATCCCAAAATAAGTGTAAGTCAAACTTTTATCAAAAAAAAAGTGTAAGTCAATCAGATTTAACTTTGACTAAATTTATAATAACTAATATCATTGTTTATTTTTCAAATAAATTTACTGTAAAAATATTTTCCATCATAAAAATCTAATAATACTTATTTTATATTATAATTGCTAACAATTTTATATAGATTTGATCAAACTTAAATTATTTGACTTCTTAAAAAGTAAGAAATGCATTTATTTCAAGAAGGTAGCATACTATCTATATGTAGCGAAGAAAACGTAGCAAACAGTGGCCGTGTTTCTTTTGCCGGCCGGCTATTTATTTCTCAAGGGAATCTTGCATGAATAGAGGATCAAATGAAGTCTATTTGTAAAATGTTTTTGGGATGCGTGTAACTTTGCGCGGCGAATCTAATAAGTCTAATTAGTCCATGATTTACTATATAGTAATGCTACAATAACCATTATCTAATCATGCGGTTAAAGACCTTATTAGATAGGTCTCGTGAATTAATGCAGGATTATGAGGGTAGTTTTGTAAACTGACTTTATTTGATACTCTTCTTAATTAATTGTTAAACGGGGTGGAAATAGTTTTTTTAAAAAACACTTTGAGTAAGGCGATTTCGTCGATCTTAAAATCTGCCAGCTAAGATTGTAAGTAGAGTTGTGTACGCATATTTATTGGGGCGAGCCATCCATGAGAGCGGTCCGTGTACTGTGTTTAGAAAAAACGTCCAGTAAAATCGAAGAACGAACAAAGACGCCGGCCTCTACTAGAGTACTAGCCAGACGCAGCAGTCAAACAAAAGGCAACGGGACGGGCCAGAGTCAAACGTCGCTGAGCCGTCCAGGGACAAAGCCGTAAATTCCGCCCTGTTCCCCGTGCCGGCCCCCACCTCTCCCTCTGCGCGCACTGCGGTTGGGTCCAAAGTCTCCGTGTCGTCTCCACGACTCCACTTGCTTCTCCTCCTTGCTGGCTTGGCTCCTCCCAGCAACTCCCATCCCCACGCGCTCCATCCATCCCCTCCGATATCTGAGATCTCGCCCGCCTCGCCGGCGACCGGCTGACGGTAGGGTAGACGCCCGCCGGCGATGGGGAACTGCTGCTCCGACGAGGTGGGCCACGGCGGCGGCGCCCACCCCGTCGGCCCCGCCGCCGCCAAAGCCGCCCAGGCCGCCTCCGCCGCGGCCGATCGCTTCCTCCGCTCCCGCGGCGCCGGCGCGTCCACGCAGATCGAGGTACGGAGCCACCCTCGCTCCCCCCCTCGCGGCCGTCTACTTCTGTCTCGAGCGGTAGGGCTAGTCGGGCACTCGGCGCGGGCGCAGGAGCATGGCCACGGGCACCGGCATTGCTCCCCGGCGATGGCGAATTGACGACGGCTAGGTCCCGCCGCGTGCCGTCCCTTTGCGTGTTTCTGGGATAGATGTTGTGGTTTTATGGCGTCCGCGGAGGGCGCACGATGGTACCGGTGACTACTGACTGGCTTCTGATTGGAGCGATGGGAATTCTCAGCTTGCTTCGGTTGATGCTGTGCTAGCTATCTGGTCCCCTCCTCGGGCTTGTCAAGCTGCGGATTACCCTTTCTGTGTGTCTAGGTGCTACCATTTGGTGCACACGATCTAAAAGTGGCAGTGCGGGAAAACGACCTGTGGGCTGTTGCTGGGGATGGGGATACCGTCACACTGCTACATTAAGCTATGGTGATTGGGCGCTGGGCTGATTTGAATATGCTGCACCCCTGGTTTGGTGCTCTTCCAATAATTCTGGTGGCTGCGGTGAGCGGCTTTTGTGTCCTTGCCTGTAGAGATGCTAGTGTAAAACATGGTTAAGTCATCGACGGTTTATGATACACGTATCAATGTTTTGGAAACTGTTTCGGATATTTAATCTTCATTTAATTTGTGTTGCATACTTGAAGCTGTAGCTAAGCAGCCAAGACCCATAGCTTAGCAACTTATTCATTAATGCTATTGTTGGTACAGCTACATGGAATTCTTTGAGTAGGGTGCCATGTCATTTCATATCCCTGTTTTAGTATATGATTTTATAAGGGTTTGGTACTACAATTTTGCTCCATATGAGGACTATGTCATATATGTGAGTCATGTTATGCGTTTCTTTTCTTGTATCTCTTATCTGTTGCTTGTAGGAGCAGAGTTTTAGTCACTGTGTGGGGCTTGTTTAGTTGTGTAATGTTCTGATTCTGGCTGTACAACATGTTGCAGTTATCTCTCTCTGCTTCGAATTTGGGTGATCAAGAATATTTTCCCAAGGTATTCTTCTTGTTTCACCTCTTGCATTTCTGATGTTGCTATTTTTCATTCCCTTGCATCCCTTAGTCCTTTACCATTTTACCTTTCTTTCGTAAAGGAAAAAAATAATCAGGAGAGCTACCTATTGTGTTAAATTATGCTTCTGTATCTTAACTGGCATCTATATATATTTCCATGCCATGCCACTTATTGAGTAGCATGTTGAGGTCATCTTTGTTTTGTTAAAAGCCCTAAAGTGACATTAATTGAGCATTTTCATCAATTCCAAGTGACACGAAGTCTGGAAAGTATAAAAAGGAAGTGGCAAGCTAATTATAGCAGACATATTTACCTTTCCTAGATCATAGCTCATTTATGATGTTAACCACTTCCTTAGCTTAGAAATGAGGTTCTAGAGTGAAAAAAAATAGTCTATTAAGTTTCTTAATTTTGTCATCAAACTTTGTAGCATATTCTTGTACCCTCTAATGTTAAAGTGAGACTAGAAACAGTAAGGATAACCTCACTTTGGTCCCCCTTACTCTGGCCTTGGCTTAATTTACAGCCTCAGTTTACTACCATTTAATTTGCACCCGAGAAATGTTTAAACCACTGTACATTAATCCTCATGTGCCTAAATCACCTTGTTTTGTCCTGTGCGGTTCTCAATATTCCCACTGGTGATATACATTTATTCAGCTCTGCTTTCTCCAATCCTTTTTCCTCCTCTTCCTCCCCTCTCTTTTCTCTCACCACCAAACTACCACCCTTGCGGTAGTAGGTGGTTGCCATCCCCTACACCCACCACCTCATCCGTCCTACCATGCACAAAACTACTTGCCTTTGTACTCTCTCACGTGCTTTACTGTGCACCAATGTCTTCCCTTTTATTGTTTCATCTTCTATTGCTTCCTCCTGAATGCTAATGGGTTAATCTTTGTCCTGCTTTCTTGGCATCAAGGCTCACACCTTTCCTTTGTCAAATCTAGTTGTAGTAAAGTATAAAGATTTGAAAGCAGCTGGATGACGAGAGCACTCTTATTCCTCAGCAAAGGGTTCACATCTTTATCCATCCAATACAGGACGAGCTATTCCTACGAACGGCGAAAACAATAAATACGAGATATGGATATATAGAGCATGGAGTCCCCTTTAGATGGGTTAGATAGTGGTTAAACACATTTGGATTTAGTGGGTAGCAATTTGGCTGCTCCTATCCAAAAGATAAGAATACGGCGAATCCCACAAGGCACCTTCTCCTGCTTCATTTAGTTGTTTCCATGGCCTTTCTTGAGAGCAGATTTTGAAAATACAACGCAAAATTAGCTTTTCGAGTTGATCAATTTGTTTTCCTTTCTAGTACCAGTGCTTGCCCACTGCTTGAAGGAAAATTGTCGCAGCCCTTTTCTCTCTGCATACATGCTACTTTCTGCCACATCTTAACCATCCTATTGCCTGAACAGATAAGTTTATTTGCAGGTTTCAGGTTTTTGACGTTGACCCACAGTTGCATAATGTCAGTGAAAAGGTGACAGTTGTTGCAATTCTATATTACTAGTGTTCTATTTGCTTTTGCACTGAGTCTGCTAATTGCTAATAGTAAAGCACAGTAGCACACTCGATACTTTTAACTGAGATATTCCAAGCTGACAAAAGTTGGGATGCCTTCACCATTGAGGACCTTGTGATCCATTTACTGTTTTGCATGGGTAAAGTGGTTTATGGAATTAAGTATAGTTTTCATTGCTAACTCTATACCTAATGCCATATTGCCATGTTTAAATTTGTTTTTTATGCTTGGAAATGCTAGCCATTTCGAATACAACAAACAACAACCAAGCCTTTCAGTTCCAAGCAAGTTGGGGTAGGAAATATTAGTTATTTCGAATATATATAGAATAATGTATACTTATTTTGAGCCTAAAATCTCCACATTAAAATTCATTTTGTTACTCAAATTTTCTTTTAACACATCCAGATACCTTTAAAAATTTGACTATATATATAGAATTCCCAAACGTAAAAGAATCACATGCATGTACTTAGTTCTGAGAACAAGGAGTTCCTGCCTATTTAAAGCATATCACTCACTAACTTACAGCTTCACTCTGTTTTTCAATTGTTCATTGCTCAAGTCTTATATTAGGAGCCACATTTCAATGACCCTGTTAGATTCTGCCAAGATCCTAGGGGTTGTGATTTATTAAGCATACATTCTTAGTTGTTCTTTGCAGCTGCTTGGCGATTCTTATGCTAATCTGTTCTGCAATACAGATGCTTAAGCTAGAGGAGCAAGAGTTTCTTGGAGAGGCTACCTGTCTTTTGTCAGAGGTATTCTTCTTTTGGCTTATGGAATTGTTGTGTGTTCCCCTTGATATATATTCTTCTCCTGAGTAATGCGCAGTGCACATTACATCACATACCTCATTTTGTCGCAATTGAAAGAATAATCGTTCTGAATTTCCAACATGCATAGAACTTCAAGTAGTTGGGAAAGAAAGTAAAGAGAATAGAAAACACTATGACAGTGCATAATGCATATACCTCCTAATCTTTGTTATGTTTGCTTGTCCGTGTAACTTGTCTAGTGTTGAGTTATGTGATGACCCACAGTGATTGATAAATAGCTCATAAGCTCTAAAGTTGAATCTCTGAAAGCAAACTTAAGCAAAATTTATGTTTCTTTGCTTTCACAATCCAAACTTACGACCAACAATAACTTATCATAGGAATTTGCAGAGTGATGTAATGCAAATTACTCTGCTAATTCCTATGATAAGGTCATGTTGGTCACAAGTTTGGATTGCAAATTAGGTCCATATCAAATCAGCAGGCCAGTTAGACACTGACTGATGATATGGAGTTATGGACCTGCCAACATTGTAGATGGCACACTGGCACAAATCTCCCAACCCATGCCTGGTGCATTTTTTTTGGGCCAAAGTAGTCCCATAGCTACATAAAGTAGATGGCACATTGGCACAATTTTCCCAACCCATTGGTGATATCTCAAGTCCTTTTCCTCTCCGTCCTCTATTTCAGTCCTCAGCACCACCAGCCCAAAAGCCATCACACTGATGATCCCCGCTCTCTGCCAGTTGACCCACCCATCAGCTATGGCCCCAGATTTCCCTCCCGCTTCTCCACAAAGTCCCTAAGTCTACCTCCTTCAGTATGCCACAGTACTGATTGCCCCAGTCTAAGTATTGAGCCCCAAAAATGAAGTTGTGATAGCATTGGATATGATGAATTAGGTAGTAGCCTAGAAAAAAGGCTGTTCTTGGTCTTTTCAGGTGCTGCAACCTGCTATTTCTCATATTTGTGACATAGATTTGTGCTGCTATTGAATGTTTGCACTAGATACATGACATATGAAGCAGCTCCTTTGTCGCATGCTTGATAAAGGTGTTTTGATTCACAATCAACTAGTGCCATTACACCATGAAGTACACGCAATTAGCTTTGGCATGTACCGAACAAAATTAGACAGTATATTTTACTGTGGATTCAGAAAATTTCAAAGACCCTCTCAGCAAATCATCTTGTTTGTGCTAATGTGCTGTGTCACCAATCATGGTTCACTGCGTAGTTACATTAGGTGACCCAACCATGTTTGGTGGCCTAAATGCGCAATTTTGGAGTTCATTGACCTAATTGAACCTATATGACAAGTTCTGTGACCTTTAATACAATTCACTTGAATTTATAACTTTAACATGGGCGGTAGCTCCAGCTCTAGTTGCCAATGGTAACATGCATGTACTACTTAGATGTAAACATAATGTTTCACAATTGCAAGGCAGCACTTACATGTTGCATCACATGAATATTAAATTTAACAATTTTGTAATGTTAATATGTTTCAAGACCATCCTATTCTAGATTAGTATTGTTTGTACTTCATACTTCTGTTGAAGACCAAGGCTGATTTTGCAGGTTATCACCAGGCAAGACAGACTACTGACTCTGAAGCTTGGTGTCTCTGAACACAACTTGCCAAATCCTAGTAAATTTGGTGAGCTAACCATTCAGGCCGAAGAAAGTGCAGGTTCAAAAGCAATTATGGAGATGGTATTCCGCTGTTCGGATCTTGAAATCAAGGATCTTCTCACAAAGAGTGTAAGCTTACAGTCTTATGTTCTTATTCCTTAGTTCTTTCTTGTTCCTGTTTGCACTCCCTGTTTGGCTATTTCTATCTTTTGGTTTTCTTGTGTGGCATTTCACCATTCTGATTTCTAAATATGCGTTGTGACAGGACCCTTTCTTGCTAATATCTAGAATATCAGATAGTGGAATGCCTGTTCCAATTTGCAAGACAGAAGTAAGAAAGAATGATCTTAATCCTAGGTGGAAGCCAGTGATTCTGAATCTCCAACAGATTGGAAGTAAGGCATGAAACTATCTTCTTCTTTCTTACCTCTGAACTTCTGTTGATGTTTGCTGCCCGAACCATCTATTATGAGAACATCTTTTACCCTGACACTTCTTGAGGCAAGAGCAAGACTGTACCTTTGATTCAACCCCAACTAGTTTGGATAGTGTGATATCTAAATCGAAGATATTTTTTGTGGGCTAATGATGAAAATGTTTTAGATCAATCATCGTTGTTCTTTCTTATGGTTATGTTGTGCTGCAGGAGAACCCTCTAATTATAGAGTGCTTTAACTTCAGTAGCAATGGCAAACATGACCTAGTCGGGTAATTGTCCCCTGTTTAACTCCCACTGCCCCTTTTCCATTTTGATTTGTTCATATGTATGTTCCATAGTGCCTTAGAGCCTGGGCCATTAATACTTGAATTCCGATTTGTTTTCTGATTAGATACCCTTTGTAATTCGACAGCAAGATAGTCAAATCAGTTGCAGAATTGGAAAACATGTTCCATAGGCAGAATGGTGAAAATTTCTTTGTTCCTGCCAGCAATGCACATGAATGTCACAGTAAGGAGGTAAAATTTGTTACTTTGGAATATCTTCAACTGTTGCATTATATGAATCATTTTTCATTCTGATAAGCAGGTATTGAAGAGTCAGTTATACGTGGAAAAATACGTCGAGTGCAATAGGCATACTTTTCTTGATTATATTTCTGCTGGTTGCCAGTTGAAATTTATGGTAGGCGTTGATTTCACAGGTATGCAGCAGACATGGCAGTGCAAATTGGGCTTTTCTTATTTCTGTTTCTCTAGTCACTAACTCATGCTTAATATGTTACTGTTGATGTTTACCCTCTCCAGCTTCAAATGGAAATCCACGTCTTCCAGATTCCTTGCATTACATTGATCCCTCAGGTCGGCCAAATGTATATCAGAAGGTGAGTAACTGATTGATCACCATTTGTTCTTGTGTTCTGCTGGCCCTCTGAGCATTTAAGTTGTTCAAAAAAAAAGACTCTGAGCATGTACTGATTTTGAGTTCTTCCATTGCTGTTTTCGAGATGTATGAAAGTTCCCGGACGATGTAGTACCCGCATGGCGTGGTGTAGTGTGCGGGCTGGGAATGCCCCGGGTGGCATGGCTGTTGGTACGTACTATAATATTAAGAGTAAAGTCCATTTTACCCCCCCTAAAATTGTCACAAAATCTGAAAAGTCCCCTGAACTCAAAAACCGGACAACACACCCCCTTAACTCTTCAAAACCAGACAAACTACCCCCAGCAACAGTTAGAAGTGTATTTTCAGGGTGGTTTTGACTTTTTTTAGTTCAAAAATAAATCTAGTAAACATAAGATATGTTTTAAAATCATGAAAAAAAATCTCTAGGCTACAAAATTTCCAAGAAAATTATAGAGACATATTGGGACATGAGAAACCCAAATATAATATATAAAGCTTGTGAAAATATATCTAGAGGATTTTAAAATTTTCATTTATTCCTAAGAAATCCCAAAATATTTTAAGCGGTGAATAAATGCATTTTGAGGACTTGTACATACAACGATAAAAACACAAGAGCAAACCAGCATGTGTGTTGCATTTATGCTAGTTTCATGTCATTTTTTGTTGTGCTATCAAAATCCATTTAAATATTAATTAGAATGTTTTGGCAATTTTATAGCTATTTTTCCAATTTTATCCGGGCTAAATTCAATTTTTAGAAGCCTTTTGAGATATTCTCATAAGCTCCAAATATTTTATTTGGATTTTTCGTGTCCCAATATATCACTAAGAAATTTTGTTTGAAAGATTGGAGGCCAAAAGTTTTTTTATGATTTAAAAACCTGTCATGATTTATTTTTGAACTATAAAATGGTCAAAACCACTTTGACCAAGAGTAGGGGGTAGTTTGTTCGGTTTGAAGAGTTAGGGGTGTAAAATATCTGGTTTTCGAGTTCAGGGGGTTTATTTAGATTTCATGATAAGGTGAGGGGGGTAAAATGGACTTTACTCATTATTTTTCTACACTCAAATGCTGCTTTTCTTTCTCCATAATTTTTGCTACTTCTTGAAAGCTGATTTGGGGTCTGCTTTTCTCAGTTACAATATTTACTTGGAAGTAGATTTGCTACTACATATGTATTTTTTACATTTGTAAAAATAAAGCACATACCATGTGTTTCTGAAGACTCATGCTCGTTGGAGCTGTTTACACACAGCTGATCTTATCAAACTTCTTCAGGTTGGTGGAATACAAGGAATTATGTCAGCTTATATCAGTGCACTTCGTAATGTATCACTGGCTGGTCCTACTCTCTTTGGCCATTTGATTAGCACTGCTATGGCAATAGCTAGCCAATCTCTTGCTGACAATCAACAGAAATACTTTATTTTGTTAATAGTCACTGTATGTATACCTCTGAACCCATCCTCAAAAAGTAGCTCTCCATGATTTCCTTCTTAGCTGTCAAATTATTTGCCAGGATGGTGTGGTAACTGATTTTCAAGAGACTATTGATGCAATCATAAAGGCGTCAGATTTTCCTATGTCCATCATTGTTATTGGAGTTGGAGGGGCTGATTTCAAGGAAATGGAGGTAATGTGTTTGTCCACAGTAGTTAAAGTTTTCTTAATCATTTGTGTATTTATTTTCTTTTGGAGCTAACTTGAAATACAGCACTATAGGAACTATATAAGATCAATTTCTCTTGGCAGCAAATATGGGAGCTCAGATAACAGAACTTAATGATTCTTTTTTTTTTCACTTCTAGCTCTCTTGCTGTTACTGCCTGCAATAAAATCAGCACCCAGATACTTTATATCAAGTGATAATGACAAGATTGGTTGATGCTTTTGTCGTCACCTTTCTTTCTCCCTCCCACATCAGCCTAGGCCTGACCCAACCGCATTTTAATATTAAAATTTGTGTTGTGCAGTTTCTGGATCCAAATAAAGGAGAGAAACTGGAAAGCTCAACCGGAAGGGTTGCATCAAGGGATATGATACAGTTCGCCCCAATGAAGGTTGCGCACGGTATGCATATGGAACAGAATTCAATCTCTGTTTTCGTCAGTCTCCTCTCTGAAAAGATGCAAAATAGGTCATTCGTGTGATACAAAGTACTTCCTCTGATTCCAAATATAAGTCCATTATGACATCAATAAAATCTCCTATGGCACTTTGAATAATAATATCTGTAAAAATATGTTATTCAAAATAGAAAGAATTATACATTACCGAAGTATATTATTCCAATCTATATGATTTCTTGGTTATTGATGATTGCCAAAGAGTATGGACTTATATTTGGCATCTGAGGTGATAAATTATTCCTTTCGGTCAACAAAAAACAGTGCAAACTGTTTGCATATAGCTAGTCACATCTTGCTGATTTATTCTGTACACCTGCAGACCTGCTTATAATCCTGCATTCTCCATCTTTACTTGAGCAAGCAGTCTGATATTTAGTCCACCCTTATTTCCAGGCAGTGGGGTGGCAACAGTACAGTCACTTCTTGCTGAGATACCAGGGCAATCCATGACGTACATGAGAACAAGAGAAATTCAAACAGCTAGTATATGATGCCCTCTATCAGTGGAAGATAAGCCCCTTAGTGTTCTCTGTTAATATGATTTTGGTCTTTCCATCACATAGTTTGTGCAAGTTCTAAGGCCTAGATGCGAGATAGATAGTATGGATATGTTGTAGATGAGAGATTGGTCGCCTGGAGATTGCAAACTCTGCGAGCTGAAGCCTGAATGGCAGGTTGCAGGCAAGATTCGCAAGAACCACAAGTCCTGCGGACCCAAGAAGCAGTTTGTGGAGAGATGCAATGACCTCACTAGGCCACCTTAGTTTCATGCCAAAATTTTACCAAGCTGTATTCTGGTTCGAATTGGATTCCTAGGCTAGCAATTCGTAATTGGAAAGATGCAACCATCATCTTTCTCTGTACGTGTTTGTATAATAGGGTTTGAATTTTGTATTACCCTTTTAGGTACACTGGAATCTGGAGAAACTTTTGATTTTTTTTTAAATTGAACTTTTGAAGTTGTGTATTCGATTTGTCAAGCACATACTGGCTGCTGCATGGGTGTTCATGTGGCCGTCAGTGCAATGCATGCGCGGGGACCAATTAGCTAAGCGCCTAACCTAGGCGTGCTCCCGTCCACGACTTTTGGGACCAACGTATCCGTTCTCACCGAGGGTGGAGATCCATCGACGTTTCACGACTTTGGTGGGTGATCTGGGTGAAAGCCCGAGTAGAGTAATTAATTTGGTTCAGTGGAGGCAATCTGATCGGCGGCGGTGGAAGGGAAATACAAGATGTGCAACTCAACGCGCTCGGGAGACAGCAATTGTCTCCCAAGTTGCACTTGGTTGGGACCTTCATTCAGCTCGAGCAGGCTATCATGATTTTTGAAGGAAAATATTAGGGCCCGGTCACATCATCAAACTTTTAAAAATTCTCTCTTCAAACTTCACTATTCACCAATCACATCAAATCTCTCTCCTCATGCATGGAGTACTAAACGTGGGTAAATAAAAAAACTAGTTACATGGTTTTGATGTACACGACGAGACGAATCTTTTAATCCTAGTTAGGTCATGATAGTACAGTGTTTACCACAAACAAACGAAAAATGCTATAGTGTCCGATGTGACTTTTTCACTTCACTTTTTACTTTTTTTCCAGGAAACACCCCCTAGGAGGAACTTCAAAAGATTTATGAGGAGAAACATGGTTTTTCCAGCACAAATCTTGGCGAGAAAGGAGAAGAAAGTCGTGTCATCCATGTAAATTCACCTCATCACTGTCTGAGACTCTGAGCGCCCGTTCCCCTGCTTGGCTGCTCTCGCCTTCCTTTTGTAATTTCCTGTGAGCTGTGGCTCTATCCCGGCTCTATGTAGCTGCATCAGTTTGCACCCGTCCCATCCCTACTTCCCTAGCAATTTTCTATCACTCCTCAATCCTCATCGTCCCGCCTGCCAACCGCTTCCATCACTCCTCTAATAAGTCCGCAAACTCTAATATGAACGCAGTAATTAGATCTTGCAGTAGTCATGGAGTGCAAAACTACACAGGGAGAAGAAAATTTCGTGGCCGGAGAAAGCAATAAATACCCGGCCGGTAGCCCCTAGAGAAACAATTAGGGCACGTACAACGGGTCACAACCGTACACATGCAGGCTAATTTTCCAGAAAGCCCCCCAACTGTCCGTGGCGACGGCGGACCCGACGTCTCGTTCGTCTACGACGCTGGCGCGTGGTCCGATGCGAGGATGGATCTAGTGCGAGCGCCTGCTCTCTCTCTCCTAGCTGAGCTCCCTCCGCCTCCACCTTGCCGTCTGGGTGAGCCCCGCCGTGGGGGCCTCGTCGGCCGCATGCCGCACGCCGCAGCCCCGCCGGCGCAGCTGAGGCTCGCCGCCCACCGCCGGGGAGGGCCGGCCAGGCCTCGCCGCGGGAGTTGCTACGCGAGCACGGGAGGAGCAACCGGAGATAAGCGACGAGGTCGTCGGTGGGGTCGGATGCCTTGACGGCCGCGCGCCGCTGCTCCGCCGCGGGGTCCTCGCCGGC
>OAMR01000313.1:1427197-1452231 GCA_900205405.1 Echinochloa crus-galli | reverse complement strand
AGGGGGCGTCGGCGGACGGCGCGGGGTCCAGGCGACGGGCGGCGCGGCAAGTGGTGGGGCGCGCGGGCGTGGGCTGGCGGGCGCGTGCGTGGCCTGGCTGGCACAGGGTCGGGGCAGCGACGGTTGATGCGGCTAGTGGCGCGGCGGCGCACGCTCGGGCAGGGCGGCTGGGCAGCGCGCAGCGACGGCCGGCGCGGCTTTGCTGCGGCGGTGGCGTGGCAAGTGGTGCGCAAGGATGGCGGCGCGTGAGGAGCACGGCGGCGACGGGGGTGAAACGGCGGCGACGGTGGGCAGCGGGGTCGGCCGGCCGGCGTTCTGTGGGCGGCCGGGCGGTGCTCGGTGGGCGCTGGCGCCAGGGAGGGGAAACAGAGGGAGGGAACAGAGAAGGGAAAAAAAGAAAAGAAGAAGGAGGGAAAAAGAAAGAAAAAGAAAAAGAAAGGGGGAAAGGGAAAAAGAGAAGGGGGAGAGGGGCGGGATTCGTGGCGGAAAGCCGACGAGCGGCGGTCGGGTCCGGCGGTCGACCCGAGAGCGGGCGACGCGGGATGGGAAAGGAGCAGCGGTGATAACAAGGAAAAGGTTCGGGTCGGTTTTCTGGGAGCTCGGCGGTGAAAAGGTTTTTAAAAAAGATTTTTACCGGGCGTGGTAACCGGGGTTTCACTAGGGGTTTAGAGGAGTCGAAAACGCGGGCGTTACATCGACGCCCGCGAGATTCGGAGGTTTGGCGAGGCGGCTGCGCTCGCCACAGCTAGCGAGCGGAAGAGGGAGGTTGGCGAGGCAGATAGCGATTCTAGAAACTAGCAAGGCTGTTGGAAGGAGTTTTTTTATTTTTGAAGATAGAAAATGATATATAGAGGTTGTTGGAGTTGCTCTTAAATTATAACATGGAACCTGTGTTACCAGGTTATTTAAATACTGGATGTGGATAACAATGCAACAAGCTCATATCAAACCCAATCAGTAAACTGATGCTGCTAACTTCAAGAAAAAATTAAATAAATAATGAATTAAAAGCACCTAGAATGTCTTGGACTTAAGTATATATCATTTAAATCCTCAAGCGTCTTGTATTAAAGGACAAAGGAAGTATATCTTGATTTTGATCATTTAGTTTATCTTTAAAATGCATTGATTTATCTATAGGTCTTAAAAAGGAAAAGTTCAAATTACTATCCTCAAATATAGATAAAGTCCGGATAACCATCTAAAAGTATGTTTTGTTCATTTTACACTCATAAATTATCTGAATCGGTTCAATATATCCCTTCCTAAGATTTTTTTTCATGCACAAGTGGATGAAAAAACTATGACTTCACAGTTTTAGTTAGTAAAAATCTAATTCGTATTTTAAATTAAAATTTTGTAGGATGATAGACGACCATATGTCTTTTTAAAAATATAAAATGATTTTTCATGATAAGATTCATTTTTTTCTTAAAATAAGTTATCTTACTCTATTTGATAGGATGCAGCAATAAAAATTACTTTATTTTCTTGTTAATTATTATAAAATTATTAAAATGATTTGTTTTTCTGAATGGAGGGAGTATGAAGTTAATTCTTACGAAATTCCTTTGAACGCATTCTTGTTCCAAATTGAAACGGACACGATGGATGGATAGAATAGATCCGTGAGGAATTGAACTTGCCAAGTCGCTTTTGACACACTCGAAAAGGGGAGAAAGAGATCTCACCGCGTCCACACGTGAGAATTATTGCACTGGAGCTATAGGGACGTCATCACACCAGAGGGCAGAGGCTAAGCCCACGATTTCTTTTCCAAATAATAATTTGGCAGCGTTACAATACCCTAGACGGAACCATTGAAAGTGACATGGTCGTCATCGCTGGCTGCCAATGCCATTGTGATTCTTTTAATGATGAAATAAAAGGCCTTCTCTTTCAAAAAAAAAAAGAAAGAAAGGCCCTCTAACATCTTACACATATGACTATTTTGATAAAGTTACTGGAGACATCTTGTTATTGAGGGGTATATTACCCTGCCAGCTGCCACAACAAAAAAAAAGTCCCAACGAAAAACTAATAATAAACTAAATAGACTCGGTTCGTATTATTTTAGTCGGTATCATTGTATATGACCTTGGGCGGTGTTTAGTTCCGGTAAAGAGAAAATGAAGTTTGGTGAAAATGTCACATCGGACACTGTAGCGCATTATAGCACTTTTCGTTTGTTTGTGGTAATCGTTGTCCTACCATGACCTAACTAGGCTCAAAAGATTCGTCTCGTCGTGTACATCAAAACCATGCAACTAGTTTTTTTCCATGCATGAGGAGAGAGATTTAATGTGATTTGATGTGATAGATGAACAGTGAAGTTTGGAGAGAGAATTTTTGTGTTTTGAAGGGAACTAAACAGGGCCCTTGACCACTTGGAATTTTGGATAGGCGTTAGTGGTTGTCTTTGATTTTGCAAACTTGAGACTGTGCCATGGGGATGATACTTCAAACTTCTTGTAAGATATTTTCTCATAATAAAAAAAATTCCGTGTTAAAAATGTTGCTACTAAAAATATTAATATTTCATAAAGTGTTACAAAATAGCTTACAAAATATTGAAGTTATATATCAAATTAGCTTTCCTTCCGAGTCAAGATAGTATTTTGGTGATGATAATATTAAAGTGCTCCCATTGTAATTTTTCTACTAGAGATACTGAAGATGCACGAGTACCCGGCCAACACATCACTACACATGCATGCTAATGTCTCATGGAATGCAAGTACGCGCTTTTTCACCGAATGGGCATGCACCTGTGCTCCTAGATTTAGTGGGTAGGAGCAATCTAGCACTCAAACCCTGATAGAGTCGAGTAAAGCATCTAAGCTCTTAGTGGTTAATGATAATATGTCCCGAAATCTTTATCTAAACCAATCATATATTAGTTCCACTACTACAGAAAACGTCTTCACAAACGGTTTTGAAAGCCCATCACAAACGGTTTTGGAGGTGGTTTGTGTTACCTACATACATCACAATTTGTGATGGAGGCATCACTAACACGAACCGTTTGTGATTTTACTGTGCCCGTGAAAAATCCAAAAAAAAAGAAAAACAATAGCAAAAAAATTATTCTCATGTGGGGAGGCTACCCGCCACAAAGTCGCGCGCTACGCGGCCGGCAAAACTGTTTGTGATGGCCTACATCACAGACGGTTTTGGGCATGTTTGTGATGTGGTGTTCTGTAGTAGTATTCCATCCATAATATAGCTACATTTAGTCTATTTTAGATAGATTAACTAGTCAAAAAGTGCTAATTGGTTTAGTATGCTCTTCTTTAAATATACCCACACATGTGTACATGTGATGTGTGTGGTTATGCATGCCTTGTATATCTTAACGTTAAATAGAAATTGTATATGCTATCATTTATTTACCGCCAGCAACACAAGACAACTAATTTCTAGAGAGTTATCTTCATCCTTTCAATATATAGTTCAACTGCCTCAACAACTTAAAAATAGCTATACTTTGAAACAAATCTTGAACTCTAGTCATAACTATATTTTGGAACGGAGAGAATATAAATTATCATAGAACGTTTGAACTCTAATCTTAGCTATATTTTGGGATGAAGAGAGTATAGGTTTCCTATGGCTGGTGAGCAGTTAACTGTGAATAAATGTTTTAGCATGTTTGGCTAAGTTGTGAATGGCAGCGAACCGAGCATAGCTCAATTGGTAAGGTTTCTTATAGTGGAAGTTCGAGCCCTCGTCTCAGCATTTTATTTTTATGTGTTATTTTAATGGTACACGACATGTCCGTCGATGGTTTGGTACATGTGGTAACTTCATTGATACCAAGATAATATGCCACGCGTATGGAAATTCAATTTCAAGATTTGTCTTGTACTCTCAGAGGTGTTAAAGTAAAACTTTAGCGTCTAGTTTTTTTTAGAAATTGCTATGGAGGACACATCAGCCATTAGTGACGTGGTTCGATGTTCAGCGTATAAACTTATACTCTATACTGAGATGACCCATCTATAAGAATTATCCGATGCCCAAACTCGATCATAGCCACTGACTATTTTGATAGAAATAGTATGGTTATTCTTTGCATCGGTGTTTGAACAAACAATTGGTGCTTACAAATTCTAAGCTAACATATCTACTTAAATGTATTATTGCTGCCCTATGATTAACTTGTGTTGGTTTGCAGATATACTCCTCCATTTTCGAATAAATATCTTTTAGCACAGAGATTTTATTTTTAAAAATAAAATATTATATTTATTCTAAATATCATATATTTAATAGCGAAGGTAGTATATATATGACTAAGCGTACGTGTATTCTAGCATATATTTTTTCTTGAAGCGGCTTTGAAAAAAAAAAGTGTGACGTATCTTGCATCTTTGCACGGAAGCACTGAACAGCGAAATAGAATCACGTTTCCTTGTATATTATTTAAATTTGTGATTATTTAATGGAGGCTGGCAAGGACAATGGAAAGACCTTTTCAACGCATCGATGCTTTGCTTCCTTCACAAAGCAAACCTCTATCTAGCTCTTCCGTATCACCCAGTTCACCACCCAGCCTGTCTGTCTGTCCCCTAGCTCCCGCGATTAGGTCAGTCAAATACGCAACGTGGTCAAAAACCAAGATCAGAGAGGGAAAGAAGGTTTAGAGATCGAAGGTGGAGCATCCGAGGCATGGCGGCAAGCGGCCCCTGCCCGATCCCGACGACGATGAGGCGGCTCAGTCGTCGCCGAGGCCGCCGGCGGCGTCGGTGACGACGACTACCAGTCTAGTGGAGCGCCACCTCCCGCGGCGGCAGCAGACGGTGTTCCGAGAGGGAGGCGATCACGGCGAGTACTGGTCGGAGGCGGCGGCGGCGGCGGCGTACCACGCGGAGGCCCAGCAGCACGGCGCGTACTCCACCATGCCGTACTACGACGTCGGCGCGGGCTCCTCCGCCACCTCGTCGCATCAACCGGGCAACCTGGCTGCCGCCGCAGCCGTGCCGGCTGGATCTCCTCGTCGGCAGGCGATGCCAGAAGCGGGTACGGCGGCTGCTGCTGCCGCAGCTAGCCAGGTCGGAGAGGTGCAAGAAGGTACTACTCCTGGTAACTTTTATGGTCCAATCCATGAAAACATGCATAATCTAGGGAAAATTCGTTTAGCATGTCGCGTCCTTTTGATGCTTAACATTGAGAGAACATGGCTCTCGCGGAAATACTTTACTTGGGTTTTTCTTTTTTAAAAAAATTAATCCGTGATCTTTGAGCTAGTGCTACATAACGAGATTTATTTTCCTTTAGTACGTACTAGTACCGCTAAACAACCGTACGTCCTACAAGGCTTAGCTTCAAGCTAGCTACAAGCCAGCTGCTAGCTACGAAATCATATACTATATAGGTCCACACATATGATGGGTCATCCGAATCCGATCGATATCATTCATGCTGCTGGTTCCTAAATCCTAATCAACGGTTCCCAAGTGTCGCTCGTCTAATTGCTCCTGGAGTCGAGTCGACGGCAGAATCGCACCCCAATTGTGTCCGACTTGGTTAAGGAATGGGGGCCGGGGTTTAAGAGTAAAGGATGGAGTTCCTTAAGGCTGACAAGCTTACAAGAGCTTTCAGGGATCGGAGGCAACAAGCCGGTTAGGCGGACAAGGCGGGTTGTTTGATGACTCTACTACCAGCAATGGGCTGCCAGATACCGATGGTGAGACAGTGCAGCGCGGAGGAGCTCAACTAGCAGAGCTTTGTGGGGATTCAAACTTAGGATCCGGTGACTCGCGCGCGCATACGCTCTTTTTTATCTTACTACCTGGTGCTAATGGGTCCCCGAGGGTATCCGAATTTTGGACCCGGTGCTAATTTGCATTAGTACTAAATTTTAAGGGTGCCGAGGCATATGAGGAGGGCAGATGATGGTTTCTCTATTAGTGGTGATTGTCAGATATGGCCGGATGCGAATGAGGCATGGATATGCATGGGGGACCCGTTTCAATGAGAAAATAAATGATAGATCGATCGAGGATGTTTTTTTAAAAAAAAGATTAAGAAAGAGTAGCATTGCTGATGCATTTAAGGGGAAGAAAGTTCAAAGTACAAATAAGGGTCCTATTGACTCAAGCTCATAAACAAACATTTGATACATAGAAAACTAAATTGCTCTATTCCAAATCCGGGGATCCACAAGCCCATTGGCATACATTTACTTCCTCCTGAATGAGCTGAAGAACCTGTCCTGGTAGTAGGAATTTTCCTTCAAAAACTCTTCCATTACTTTATTTCTATAAATTACATGTTGTGCACATCAAAATGGCTGCTCTAGAACCTTCGTTGTGAATGGAGACAATCCACACCACTCCTCCACTTGTTCTTCATTGTTGTCAAGCACTGGGATGCTTCTTCCTGCCCAGTTCTTGACTAGGAACCATGCATACTTAGCAAAACTGCAATGCCAAACAAGGTGCGCCTCTGTTTCAGGTTCATAATCACATAATGAGCATGTTACTGTACATGACCAATTTCCTTTTGTTACCTTGTCTACGGTGAAAATTTTGCTTCGAACCAATAGCCAAGCAAAGAAAATGTATTTTCCTTCAGCATGTGCTAGATGGGCCTTCCATCAAAGGTAGTGTGTGCTAGGTAGGCTGACTTTGATGTGTAAGCTCCATTGGTCGTCCACCTCCAAGTGATTTCATCCTCCCTTATGGTGGTCACCCTCCACAACCCCGGCCCGTTGTCCAGTTGTCTTCTTGTTCTGATTTATTCTTTCTCCATGCTAGCTTATATAAGCTTGGTACTATGTCGGTTGGTGCTCTTTCATGAAGCCAACTTCACTGCAAAAAAGTTTATGCAAAATTTATGAGAAACTTGTGCAAAATTTATGAGAAAAGTTGCATCCTTTTTTTGGTCCCTCTGAGGGAGAAGGGTTACCATTTCCACGTCGGTAAGAGTATGAGTTTCATGCGACCAAATAATAGAAAACAGCTGATATAATATATATATCCTTACACACGCGAACACGATCATGTATCCTTGCTACATACATGCAGGTAATAACGTGACAAGAAGGCACTACCGCGGCGTGCGGCGGCGGCCGTGGGGCAAGTGGGCGGCGGAGATCCGCGACCCCAACAAGGCGGCGCGCGTCTGGCTCGGCACCTTCGACACCGCGGAGGCCGCCGCCGCGGCGTACGACGACGCCGCGCTCCGGTTCAAGGGCGCCAAGGCCAAGCTCAACTTCCCCGAGCGCGTCCGCGGCCGCACCGGCCAGGGCGTCTTCCTCGTCACCCCCGGCGTCCCCCAGCCGCCGCCGGCGTTCCCCGGCCTGATGCGGTACGCGCAGCTGCTTCAGGGCGCCAACAGCGGCAGGGGCATCACCGCGGCCAGCAACGCCGCTGGCCTCGCGCCGTTGCCGTTGGCAATGCCGCCGCCGGAACAGGCGGCGCCGTCGGTGCGGATCCTGGACTTCTCGACGCAGCAACTCCGCCGGGGCTCACCGACAACGTTCGGCCGGCCGTCGACGTCGGCATCGGCATCGATGTCCACCACTGCGTCGTCTTCGCCCAGCATGTGGTCTGATGTCGACGCCAGGACTAGCGGAGTGGATGGGGCGCACGAGACTCGCAATGCTCCTGACTGATTTTTTGCCCTGACCAATATGATAAGCGGATTTCATATTCTGGCCTAGGATAGGTTGGTTCTTGATTTCTGTTCAAATTCGAACAATTGTGGAAACCTGTGCAAATTAGAAGAGGTATATATATCAATATATTATCGTTCAAATTGGAATTAACAACTGAGTATAACGATCTTAAGCAAATGTTCAGTACCAGTTCGTTTACAGTACCTTCAAATTCTGCCTAATTTGCTGGCAGTTTGAAGAGTGTGATTCCTATGGCTTTGACGTGCATGCCAGTCATGATGTTTCATGTCATTGTAAAATACGGAAAGTCGAATTTAAGCATGTGCTCATTTCGCCATTGCCAAACGGCCTCTCACCGTCCAATGATTCGTTCTGTTATCATAACTGGAACCAAAATACTCTGCACCAGTATTTAATGACCATTGGGAGGTGAATACCTTTTTCTCCTTTTTTTTGACCAGTGCTTTGAATCCACGTCCACTCCAGCACGGCACCACGCATATCTCCATTATATTGTACTACGCTGTTTCATTAGTTTTTACTCCGTTACTTCGATAACGACAGAAACCAACACAGTTTTTTTTAAGGGAAAAGAACCAATAAGTAGTGTGCACTCCTGGTGCTACAAATTAACAAATCATTTTATATACATGCTTCTCGATTCATCTGGACTTGGTATTTTTCTAGTGTCACACTGGATTGGGTTTGCATTCGGATGGAGTGCATTTAAAATTGTAAAGAGTCAACATTGTTTATCACTCGCTACAACATGCATGTTACTCATCAACGCCCTAAAGCCTAAAGGACACGCACGCCGTCGTTCTACTGAAAAGAAAAAGAACTTCAAAAGAAGGCACCTTTCGTGATTCGTGAAACATCAAAACTGTAGAACTGGCACAAAACATGTTGTGTGTGCCTATGTGTCTATGCCAGCTATTGCCTATTGACACTGAGAAAGGGTGGGAAACTGTTTGCCCAGTCACTCTGAATCTGAAAGGTGCCAAACTTTCGTTTGACCATTTCAGTTGGTACAAATAAATGTGTAGGAGATGATTTTTACGACGTTTGGTATTTTTTTCTTCCATTTAATTTTGTTACATATGTTCCGGGGCCCTTTAGTTTTTTTTCTGAAAGACCAGTACACACAGACGCCCACATCACAGAACACTCACCCAGATGAATACATACACACAAACTTACCCCTATGAGCACATCCAAGAGACTGGACCGGCAAATGCGAGATTGAAGTCACCACAGACGCCTCGTTGTTGACGAGTACGTCACCTACCAATGAAAAAATAACGCCAGTTAAATCTAAAACAAATCTGAAAAAATACGACACCAGTGCTGAGTCGATGACTCGAACTTAGGTGGAAATGTTCTACCAAAAAGAACCTTACCATCTAACCTTATAATGATTGCCTAGCGGGGGCCTTTGGATCACGGGCTTCGGCGAAATCCAACTTTACCCTCGATTTCCTGACAACTCAAAAATACAGTGGTACCACCCGTGTGCGTCTGGCCCTCATTTCCTTTTAGGAATCCGTGTGAGGTCCCCCACCCACAAATCAAATTATATGTGTTGTTCCCCCTTTCCTTTTAGACTACGTGCGCGGTCCCTCACCCACAAATTATTAACTTCGTTGTGTACATACAAAAAAAATCATATTCCCCCTGGCTTGTTGTAGAAGCTAAACAATTAAAAGCAAACATAAAAAAAGAAAAATATGGCACCTTCGACACCGCGGAGGCCGCCGCCGCGGCGTACGACGACGCCGCGCTCCGGTTCAAGGGCGCCAAGGCCAAGCTCAACTTCCCCGAGCGCGTCCGCGGCCGCACCGGCCAGGGCGTCTTCCTCGTCACCCCCGGCGTCCCCCAGCCGCCGCCGGCGTCAGCGCCGCCGCCGGTGTTCCCCGGCCTGGCGCGGTACGCGCAGCTGCTTCAGGGCGCCAACAGCGGCAGGAGCATCACCGCGGCCAGCAACGCCGCTGGCCTCGCGCCGTTGCCGTTGGCAATGCCGCCGCCGGAACAGGCGGCGCCGTCGGTGCGGATCCTGGACTTCTCGACGCAGCAACTCCGCCGGGGCTCACCGACAACGTTCGGCCGGCCGTCGACGTCGGCATCGGCATCGATGTCCACCACTGCGTCGTCTTCGCCCAGCATGTGGTCTGATGTCGACGCCAGGACTAGCGGAGTGGATGGGGCGCACGAGACTCGCAATGCTCCTGACTGATTTTTTGCCCTGACCAATATGATAAGCGGATTTCATATTCTGGCCTAGGATAGGTTGGTTCTTGATTTCTGTTCAAATTCGAACAATTGTGGAAACCTGTGCAAATTAGAAGAGGTATATATATCAATATATTATCGTTCAAATTGGAATTAACAACTGAGTATAACGATCTTAAGCAAATGTTCAGTACCAGTTCGTTTACAGTACCTTCAAATTCTGCCTAATTTGCTGGCAGTTTGAAGAGTGTGATTCCTATGGCTTTGACGTGCATGCCAGTCATGATGTTTCATGTCATTGTAAAATACGGAAAGTCGAATTTAAGCATGTGCTCATTTCGCCATTGCCAAACGGCCTCTCACCGTCCAATGATTCGTTCTGTTATCATAACTGGAACCAAAATACTCTGCACCAGTATTTAATGACCATTGGGAGGTGAATACCTTTTTCTCCTTTTTTTTGACCAGTGCTTTGAATCCACGTCCACTCCAGCACGGCACCACGCATATCTCCATTATATTGTTGTTTCATTAGTTTTTACTCCGTTACTTCGATAACGACAGAAACCAACACATAGTTCTTTTTAAGGAAAGAACCAATACGTAGTGTGCACTGCTGGTGCTACAAATTAACAAATCATTTTATATACATGCTTCTCGATTCATCTGGACTTGGTATTTTTCTAGTGTCACACTGGATTGGGTTTGCATTCGGATGGAGTGCATTTAAAATTGTAAAGAGTCAACATTGTTTATCACTCGCTACAACATGCATGTTACTCATCAACGCCCTAAAGCCTAAAGGACACGCACGCCGTCGTTCTACTGAAAAGAAAAAGAACTTCAAAAGAAGGCACCTTTCGTGATTCGTGAAACATCAAAACTGTAGAACTGGCACAAAACATGTTGTGTGTGCCTATGTGTCTATGCCAGCTATTGCCTATTGACACTGAGAAAGGGTGGGAAACTGTTTGCCCAGTCACTCTGAATCTGAAAGGTGCCAAACTTTCGTTTGACCATTTCAGTTGGTACAAATAAATGTGTAGGAGATGATTTTTACGACGTTTGGTATTTTTTTCTTCCATTTAATTTTGTTACATATGTTCCGGGGCCCTTTAGTTTTTTTTCTGAAAGACCAGTACACACAGACGCCCACATCACAGAACACTCACCCAGATGAATACATACACACAAACTTACCCCTATGAGCACATCCAAGAGACTGGACCGGCAAATGCGAGATTGAAGTCACCACAGACGCCTCGTTGTTGACGAGTACGTCACCTACCAATGAAAAAATAACGCCAGTTAAATCTAAAACAAATCTGAAAAAATACGACACCAGTGCTGAGTCGATGACTCGAACTTAGGTGGAAATGTTCTACCAAAAAGAACCTTACCATCTAACCTTATAATGATTGCCTAGCGGGGGCCTTTGGATCACGGGCTTCGGCGAAATCCAACTTTACCCTCGATTTCCTGACAACTCAAAAATACAGTGGTACCACCCGTGTGCGTCTGGCCCTCATTTCCTTTTAGGAATCCGTGTGAGGTCCCCCACCCACAAATCAAATTATATGTGTTGTTCCCCCTTTCCTTTTAGACTACGTGCGCGGTCCCTCACCCACAAATTATTAACTTCGTTGTGTACATACAAAAAAAATCATATTCCCCCTGGCTTGTTGTAGAAGCTAAACAATTAAAAGCAAACATAAAAAAAGAAAAATATTCAGAAACGTAAAAAGAAAAAAATGTTCGCTAGTAAAAAAATTGTGGACAAAACTTACAAAAACTTATATAGACAAACTATTTTGGACCACAATTTATAAAAAAAAAGTTAAACAAAATAGTTTTGCACCACAAAAAATTATGCAAAAAAATAAATGCAAAACCTTATGTAAATTTTTTAAAAAAGTTTAGAGACATGAAAAACAAAAGGAAAAAGTGTCGTCTTTGTTTAAAATGTTACATAACCATTGCTATCTCCTTTATTTGAAACTTTGCAATCCCAAACACGCCTTGCATCAAGGTCTCTCTAGGAGCAATGGCTAGACTATGCAGCTTTTCATGTAGTACGTTGTTGGCACTTTTTACGATCCAATATCAGAATTTACAATCCTGGTACTGGGGTAAAGTGTGTTTCAGTGGTTTTCCTTATGGCTTAGTAAAATATAGAAATATTCTGCAAGCACACAGAATCACCGCTGTAGCACTTCACCTGGGAGTAATCCCGATGTATCGTAATTTATATTTCCGCAGGGAAGCTATGGTAAGATTACTAGCAAATAAATATTCGAGACTATCAGAGAGAGGTACACTACTAGACAAGACAGGGGAAAAACGGTATTGGATAGGAGTGAATATACCATGACACACAGCTCAAGGGAGGCTCGGATAGGAAAGAGAAGGAATAGATAGCTGGGAGAACAACGAAAAGAGATGAAAGATTCCTGGTACTTTATCTGTCTAAGTCACTCGGGTTAGAGATACAGCGGCTAGAGAGCCAGCACTAGAAGGTCCGGAATAACTCTATTGTCTTAGCTTCGGGACAATGGAATCTATGGCACGCAGAAAGGGATGAGAAGAGGTGTCACCAACTTCATACTAGGGGATCCTACAGACCGGAACTAACGTGATGGGCTACAAAGACTGGAAGGGCTGTCACCACCTTACGGCTACCACCTCCGTTGCGACGGGGGCAAACTAAGGCCACTGGCTAGTCTAGGAACCACTCCTACACTAGTCAACAACTACTTACTCTGCTAGCAAGAGCAAGCAACCTTGTCAATACTTTTGGTGACAATTCACCTCCAGTACCAAGCAAGATCGAAGAACCAGCTAAGAGCAAGACTTAAACAAGAACTAGAAGCACTAGACTAAACTGACTATAGTCTAAACATGATATAGATGCAACTAGAATAAAGTAGAAGTAAGCTATAAATGACAGAGGTAAAGTGATAAAGATAACTATATTGATAACTCAAAGTCTTACAAAAAGAAAAGGAAACGATACAAGAGCTTATACCAGAGCTTCTGAAGACGACTCCGGAACCTCCGAGGCACAGCTCGACTCAACTCTAACTCCCAACTAAACTATCCTAACTCTACTAGAACAAGTGGAATGAGAGAGCTCCTTGGCTTGGTGTGTGGGATACAAGTGAACTGCCACTGTTTATATAGGTGTCCAAGGCGGTTGAGGAGGAGTAACGGCCAAGGGAGCCAGGGGGTACCCCCTAGGACTTCGAGCGAGGGAAGGCGGTTCGGCCGAACCGACCTGTTCGGCCGAACCGTCCATCCTACCGACCTTGCATCCAAGGGCTGTGCCTTGCTCCCTGGGGTCGGTGGCGCAGTGGGGGCGGTTCGGCCGAACGGGCCAGGAGGCCTAGGCCTGCCCCCCTGCACCGCCTATGCTGCTGGACCTCCCCTGGGCTGCATTCTGGTGGTTGTCTTCGTGATGTGTCGGGCCCAGGTTGACGTGGTGATGTTCCGGGATGAGTTGGCGGTCGTCCACATGTTGTACATCGTGTTTGCTTAGTCATCGTTGACGTGGACGACTCCCGGTGGCGTGTACGGCTAAGGGGGGCAACCGGCCGAACGGAGTCGTTCGGCCGAATCGGTCAATTCCAACTCCTATAGCACGTATTTGTCGTAGTTGTACCTGCACAAGTGACACTCACCAAAACTCGTGGAACTTTATTAGAAATAAAATCTAAGTACATGGAATGTTGCATAAAGCCTCATTTATTCCTGGATGTTGGTGGTCGAAATCAGGTTGTAACGACTGCCAACATACGTCCAGAGTGACATGCTCTAGAAATGTCAAGACAATGGTAGAAGGCCTCAGTGGGTTGCAAATGAGAAGCCCAGAGTGCAGTGTTGATGTTGGTGAAGCGCCTTGTAAGACCATGAATTTCAGGACAGCATTCTCGTAGCTCAGACATTTAGCCAGGCAATTGGTGGCCACACAAACATTGATGTCGTGTGTCATTGAGGGATGATGCCACAAGTATGAGGTCAGGGTCAAGGATAGCCACCTCGGCAATGGTCGATAGCTCTATAGCTTGAAGCTCGTCCGAGATGTGTCGATCCGCAATGTCTAGAATAACCATGGGCTGGACAACATTGTTGTTAGTGTCGTCGAGCAGATTTATAGTGATAAAAATAGCCTCTGTGTGTGCTCCATTTCCAGTAGCATCCACAGGTAGCTTCTCGGAGCTAACGGTGAAGAGTGGACATAGCAGCAGTACCAGAAGGGATCGACATTGAAGATGAACTTGCAGTTGTGTAGCAATTGATGCTCCTAACCACATAAACACTAGATTCCTCGAAGAACCCCCATTTGATCTCCATCTTACAATAGCCATCATCGTACACACACCGTCCATATAATGCCCCAAAAGCATCTGAAGCTTCATGCTTAGATTGAAATGCCACTCGAGCATCCACCTGGTCTAATCCTTTGCATACATGGACTTCCTCCACCACACCAAATGGATCAAAAACTTGATGAAGAAGCTATTTAATGATGGGGTAGCATAAGGTAACCTTATGGACGGTAACCTCAAGAATGCGATTTGGTGGCCTCCAGTCGTCAAACTTGCTTGTTAACATTTCATCGAACACCTAGAGGGTGTCCTCCTCATTGGTGCCGCCCTTAGCCAGATCCGACTGCAGGTTGCTCCAGCTGCCAACGACGATCATCGCTGCCATTTTGCTGCCCAAATATTCCCATGATTCGATTATCTCTGATACCAATTGTTAACAACCAACTCACATGACCACCATTGCAAACACAAACAGACAAATACGAGACCCACTAAGAGACTATGTGGAGGCAACAAAGTAGGGGTTGAGAACTAGACTAGAGAATAGCCAGGGCATAATTCGATGAAGAAGATCAGCAGCAGCTCAAAGGGATAGGAGTCATAGAGGAGGAAGAAGGTGAACAGTGGGGATGGAGAATATTGGAGGTAATTTCATTGATGTCCTCCCTGTGTAGCTTCTGCTGTCAGTATCTGGACAGTGTTGTCAGTGTTTGGGCCTGCGACCCAAACTTAGCCCATGACACGGCCCAGAAACTACTACTGGGCTAGCTTCCGTGTGCTCCTTTTCCTCTTCCCAGCAACACCGCACGCGACCTCCGCGTCTCCTCCCCCTGTCCTCGAATCGACTCGATCTCCCCCACCAGACAGGAGCACCCGATCCCCGGAGGCCGGAGCGCCGGCGAGCAGCGAGCGACCGCCGTCTTCTCCTCCGTTCACCATGCTCAGGGTCGCGGGCAGGCGCCTCTCGTCCGCCCTCGCCTGGCGCCCCGCCGCCGCCGCCGCAGCCGGCACCCGGGGCCCCCTCGCCGGAACCCTCCCCGGCCGCGATGACGACGACACACGCGACCGCAGGGCGCGCTTCGCCATCGATTCCCCCTTCTTCACCGCCGCCAGAGGTATATGCCCGTTCTCACCCTCGCCCCGATCTGCGCTCCCGTGGATTGGCTGACGGCTAGATTCGAGCGGGATGCTGCTATCCTGCCTCTGATCCTAGGGTTTCGGAGCTCGCCGTACCTGTGGCTGTTCGATTCCTGGTATCCGATCGATCTCTTTGTGTAGTGGGTTTGCTTGGGTGCCCTTCGGTGCTTGGTGATCTGTGTATTTCCCCCCGCATGCTTGATGTGATCTTAGATCGCGCTTAGAACTCCCTGATTAGGATTGTTGTTGGGCCTATGGATAGGGGTTATTGTGGTTTAGTCATTTAGCGCGAACCAGTTTCATTTGCTTTTTGTCATGACTGGTAGGACTGGATGGCATATGCCACATATGAGTATATGGAATGGAAGAACATGGCTTTTCGATTGCTCAGTCCGAATTACCAGACGTGACTGCTAGGTAGCATGTGCCAAAATTTTGCAATTGGTTTATGCAAGCTAATTGTTGTTCGCCATTTGTTCGTATAACAATTCTAATAATGGTGTTATCCACATACCTTAACATGCAAATCCTTATTTTGTCAGAACTACTCTTACTTTCTTAGATTCATTTCCCCCGTGGATAGCGTGTACACAGCTGCATGTAGATGTGATAGTAGAGTCAAAATAATAACAAAAATCGTAGCCAATGAACGACTTGCTCATGGTATCTCGGTTGATTTGGTGATAATTCCAACCAAGTGCTTTCTTTAGTTATATCTGTCTTGCAAGATGAGGCTGTACTCCTCTATATCTCAAATAGTTGAAGAAAATTTCAGTTTGTTAAATATTCTTTGAATTCTTTAGTTTCTTCTACTGAAGTGTTTGGTGTAATTTGTAGCTAACATTTTCAGATCAATTTCATCTGAAGTTCCTAATGCTATCTAGTATTCTAACTTAGTGCAAATATTACCTTGTTACCATGTTAGAATTTTGTCCATTACAAAGTAATTGTTGAAATTCAAGGCCAGAAGGTACCATTATGCTCAAATATTGGCATCAAGGGAAACATGTGCTTTCATGGTTAATTAATGTCTTTAAATTAATTAAAATTTTCATACTTACTATTGTAGATACTTGTATTATTACTGCTATCATGGTCGATTTGTTGGTAAACTGTGTGCATTTTAAATTTGGCCTGTGTTGTTTCAAAAATTATCACACTGCTGCACTACTGCATGTGAGATGGACAGATGGTTCTTCCTTTTTTGCTTTAACGTGATTCTCTACACTAGCTGGAATAGGTCTTTTACCATCGCTGTTAGCTTTCATAGAGACTGTTATTTTTGGTTTACATACTAATTATTTTAGTTGTGTGTTTGGGGCATTTGGAATCCATAGCTCCAACATAAATCATTAGATTGGCAGATGTGTACAGTTCACTTGTTGAGCATTCATGTCATTCCGTTTTTTTTCTGGAGCACAGATTGACCATGTTAAGTGTTATATGTTTACCAAAATCTTGATCTTTGCTGTTATATGTTGATCGCTGAACATGTGACTATAATATGCGCTTGTTAGTACTTGTTTTCTTGTTTTCTTAGCTTTAGCAAAGCGATATTGTCTTCGGATACTAATGGAATTATAGAAAGCTGGGTAGAAAACATGGCATACTGTTCATTGTCCAGAATGCTAGATTGACCTGAGGCACGACAAAAGAAATTGAAGACTGTTCTACCATAACCATATACAAGTATATGGTATGTAGCTATTGAGCAGTGATAAGAATGCGCAATGGCTTCATATTCTTTTGTAATTGCCGTTGTAGTGTTCAAATGCATCTTCTAGTAGTGGACTACTCTGCTTGCTATGAATAATTGACCTGCTGACTAGTTCGGCCTCTCATATATTATTTTTTCGTTCTGCTTCTAGTGTTTATATGCCATTCCTACCTTGGTGCTGCTTCTGTTATTTTCTATAAGATGTCAGCTAATGATTCTTCTTTGCAGGGTTTTCGGCTGAAACTCTTGTTCCAAGAAACCAGGATGTAGGCTTAGCTGATCTCCCAGCAACTGTGGCAGCCGTGAAGAATCCCAGTGCAAAAATTGTCTATGACGAGTACAACCATGAGCGCTACCCTCCTGGGGACCCTAGCAAGCGTGCATTCGCCTACTTTGTGCTGAGTGGTGGGAGATTCATTTATGCCTCCCTGTTGCGTCTGCTTGTCTTGAAATTTGTCCTGAGCATGTCAGCGAGTAAGGACGTGCTTGCGCTTGCCTCCCTTGAAGTTGATCTCTCAAGCATTGAGCCCGGCACCACGGTGACCGTTAAGTGGCGGGGCAAGCCGGTGTTCATCAGGCGAAGGACAGAGGATGACATCAAGCTGGCCAACAGTGTCGATGTTGCGTCCCTCCGCCACCCAGAGCAGGATGCAGAGCGTGTCAAGAACCCTGAGTGGCTGGTCGTCATTGGTGTCTGCACCCACCTGGGCTGCATCCCACTTCCCAATGCGGGAGACTTTGGTGGCTGGTTCTGCCCATGCCACGGGTCTCACTACGACATCTCTGGTAGGATCCGCAAGGGCCCAGCGCCCTTCAACCTGGAGGTGCCGACATACAGCTTCTTGGAAGAGAACAAGCTCCTCATCGGCTGAGACTACAGGCTGTAGTGTTGGTCCAATGGAGCTGACGTTTTGTATTTGAACGACAATTGCCTTTTTTTGTTGCTTGGGTATACTTTTGGTGGAATGTTGTCTATCCGAGTGCAGTGTTTGTTGCTAGCACCTGACAGTAATGAATAACCTGCTGCTACTCAAAAGGATATACTGTTAATTGTTGTCAAGTTTGGGTCTCAGTTTCCTGATCTCAAGAGAACGATCTTGATCATGTAATACCTTTAGCTGTTACAGTCCATTTTATTCAGTCTCGACTATCTTAGTAACTCTTCTAGCATTACTTGGATTGGAGAAAAACGTCTTGTAGCTATCATGGTTTGTTGAATTATGCTGAATAATCGTGTGAAAACGATAGGTAACCTGATATTCTGTTTTCATAATGGCTGTAAGGCCTTTACAGGCTCCGCCGCCCCCTTAACGTCTCCTGAAGCTTTTGCTTGCTGTTATGTTTTGTTCAGCTGTTGGCAGGTCTTCACAGACCTCTGAGGACGCGCCTTTGTTAAGCTACCTGACTATGAACGCCCAACTTTGTGAAGCACTTCGACTCCCCTGGCCATGAAGGACGAGCCTGGGTTACCTTGATTTTAGAAACTGTTATTTCTGGTGATGTGCCGGGCACACTCGCAGATGTGGTAGCGTGATTTAATTTAATAGTCGGTGTTGTGCAGCTACTTTGCTCCTGGACTAACGAAATTCACCGGACGTGCGCTCCACGCACACACATCGCTGTGCCCATGCGCGCGCACGACTCACCTCACCAGCATTTTCCAATGATGAGGCCCGGAGGCCGGAGCGCTTGCCGTTTGGTCCAAGGATAACAAGATCGTTGGTGTCTGAAGTTCTGCAAGACTGCAACCATGAATTCAGCATTTCCGAAGAATTTTGCCAGTAGAACCAGTACAACTCCCTGCAAGACTGCAAGAGTTTGTGTGCTGAATTCGTGCGTTACAGATGGAGACTAGAGGGCCACAAGTGATACCTTGATGCTCCATATCCTTTGCCCAAGGAGAGCGAAGTTGCGCGAACGCGTGACACGTCTCTTTCGCGTGCTCCCTTTGTTAATTTGGACATTGTTGGGCGACCGTGCGACGCTAACCAGTGTATGTACTTGTATTTCGCAAGAACATGCTGGAAGCAGATTGATGGGCACTTCTGCTGGCAGCACAGGACACGAAATCATCTGGTTGGTTGATCAGGTTTGTTGGGATTATACTGTGCAATCAATCTAACATTGCTGATTTCGGTTTCTCTGACCAAGTGACCAATGGGAGATTTGTGAACCTGCCTGCTGCGGTGCACTTTTCGTGAGCGTAGTACTGGTGCGCTGTATTCTTGAAACTTTATTTGTCGTGAGAGCTGATCTCGGACGAAATCAAGAATATAATTGGGTATTCACAAGAGGAAAAAAAAAGAAAGTATGAGCAGTTCTTTTGTAGCACGAAACTGGAACAATCGTTGGTTGGCGGTATATTGACATGTAACCAACCGATAGTATTCAAGTATGTTCCTTTCATCGCAAAGAAGTCCAAGATTTCCCGGCATTTCATCGCCTCCTGTCCCTACATGGCAAACAAACAGAAAAGCAGGGAACAACATAGGAACTGTAACACAGTGAACTAGGAGAAGAGGGCAAAACGAAGTGATCAGTTACTCTTTCAAGAAAAGGGCCGATGTTGCAAACTTATTCAATGTACATGTCATTTACTTAAACTTTCGCGGCTCCAAACTCTGTTTCTGCTCCCTCTTTTGCTTTTAGTTTTGTACAACTAAGAAGGACTAACTCATCTGAGTTCTCAAACAAAATACCCATAGGGTATATGATGAGGCTAAAGAAGCTTAAACCGTACAAGATGACAATTGACAAAACTCTTCATTGTTGCAGTACCAAACACCAGAAACAAACTCTTCACAAATCAAGGAGCTCACCTACCAAAGTACAGTGCCAACTGCCAATTAGTTTGACCTTTTCCACACCAACACTCTAGATATAAAATATGTTGATATCAACTACATAACCTTGATCACTACACTTCTCATCCTGGTCAATGGTGTTTCCTTGCTTGCCCTTGATTCCCTGACCCATTCCCCATTTCCCATTCCCCTCCCTCCTCTCTGGAAACTTGTACTCACAAGAAACAAAACCCCTGTTTGGCTGCTGCTGCTGCTGCTGCTGCTGCCAAAGCAGATTGATCTCTCTTCTCTTCCTCGCCCCATTAATCAAACCCTCATTTCTTCCAGAAGCTTCCAGGCCATCCCCCTCTCGCTCTTTACCTCCCACCGTCTCGGCTGAATCTCTCTGCTGAACGGCGAGTTCGTTGGTGGAGGTGGTGGCCATGAAGGGGGCGAGTGCGGCGGTCCTCCTTGCCGCCGCTTCCCTCTCCTATCTCATCCTCTCGGCCTCCGCAGCCGCGGGAGCAGAGGTGGCCGGCGGGGCGCCCCATCGGAACATTGAGCGCATCGCAGGTGACCCCTCTGTCTGGTGCAGCTGCCTTCCTCATTTTCTTGGAGGAATTTCTGATTATTTGTCTCATCGGTTGCCTGTGGATTGTGATTAGTATAGTTGCTACTAATTCAGGTTTGACTATTGGAATCGTGAGCGAGGCAAGTTTTGGGAGTTTCAGGATTGGCCGTTTGAATTCAGCGTACCGGGTTCTTGTAAAAGTTAAACCTTTTGCTTGCCTCCTTCGAGTCAGGATTGATGTTTTTTATTAGGTTAGGATTTTGATACGATAATAGTGATGACTCTTTGCTAAAATGTGGCGATCGTTCTGTAAACTCTCAGTTATAAATCATCCTCTGTTACAATTCATAGATCCATCTTGAATTGGTGGTTCATTTGACCTGCTTCCTAGTCTAGTGGACACTTCACAGAACCTTATTACAGATACACACTTGCGAGAGGTTCCTGATAATGTGCAAAATTCAATCGTTTAACCGTATTGACCCCCTTTTTAACAAAACGGATGCTCCGATCAATGTTGGTACCACCCTTGTACTGCCCTTTAATGGGTCCATGGATCAAGTCTAGGTACATTTTCTAGGCGTATAATGTCCGCAGCAAGAAATCAGCCGTGAAAATATGGAGTTACCATCGGAATAGTTTTTCTTTTTTGCTTCTCCTTTTCCAAGTGCTACACTATACTGCTGATGGTTGGTAGCTTAGCCAACCATACCTGCCTGCGCGGCCTGCAGAGTAATGTCATTGACAATGTCTGCTGCAACTACCATGACTTGAGATATTGAAACTAAGTCTAACGATGTCTGTTCTATTATGAGCCTGCAATTAAGGGCAGTTGTAGGACAGGCAGTTCACATATAAATTCTGAATGTGTCAAAAAGAAATGATGAGGATCAGCCAAGGGAAAAGTATCACAGCAAAAATGCACAACACCTTGGATTTGGGATCCTAAATAAATCATGCTCAAGCGACTTGTCAAAAATTTGGACTTTCTAAACCTATGTTGTGTTGCTATCTTTTCCCCTATTTAACATCCTAGATATATCTAATTACCATGTTTGGTTAACATAGCTGCATAATTGGCTTTACTTTAGGATCTGTTCATCAGCTTTGTGTACTTGGTTCATATGGAGGATATTCTTCTATTCATTTAGCTGTCATTAAACCAAGAGCATTCACCTGCAGGAAGTGCTGGTGATGTGCTAGAAGACAATCCTGTTGGAAGGTTGAAGGTCTTCATCTATGACTTGCCAAGAATGTATAACAAAAGGATCGTCACCAAGGATTCACGATGCCTCAATCACATGTTTGCTGCTGAGATATTCATGCATCGTTTCTTGCTTTCTAGTGCGGTGCGAACGCTCAATCCAGAAGAGGCTGATTGGTTCTACACGCCAGTTTATACTACTTGCGATCTTACTCCTGCTGGACTTCCACTGCCATTCAAATCTCCAAGGATGATGAGAAGTGCAATTCAGTTTATTTCAAACAAGTGGCCTTTCTGGAATAAAACTGATGGAGCCGACCACTTCTTTGTTGTTCCACATGATTTTGGTGCATGCTTTCACTATCAGGTGGGTGGCATGTTGATATTTTCAATTCAACTTGCTGTACCTCATAACTGTCCACTATTTCAGTTCAACAGAAGTAGGAGTTCTATCATATATGCAGTTTTCACTTTTCAGCAGAGTTCCTGCCTTGAGTTGACATAACTCTGAAGTTATATTTGCAATTTTATCTATCCCTATAGGAAGAAAAGGCTATTGAACGTGGAATTCTTCCAATGCTTCGCCGTGCTACATTGGTCCAAACATTTGGACAGAAGAACCATGTCTGCTTGAAGGAGGGTTCCATCATCATACCACCATATGCGCCACCACAGAAAATGCAGGCTCACTTGGTTCCCGCTGACACTCCCCGTTCAATCTTTGTTTACTTCAGGGGACTGTTCTATGACAATGGCAATGACCCTGAGGGTGGGTACTATGCAAGGTAAGAGTATGCTTAGACTTTTATATGCTATGCGCTCAAAATATGATGTTTGGATCCTAATTACTCTCTTTTTTTTGTGATATTACGCAGAGGTGCCCGAGCTTCACTGTGGGAGAACTTCAAGAACAATCCTCTCTTTGATATCTCCACTGATCACCCTGTCACTTACTATGAAGATATGCAGCGCGCAGTCTTTTGCTTGTGCCCATTGGGATGGGCACCATGGAGCCCAAGGTTGGTGGAGGCTGTGGTTTTTGGCTGCATTCCAGTCATCATAGCTGATGACATTGTTCTACCATTTGCTGATGCAATCCCATGGGAGGAGATTGGTGTTTTTGTCGATGAGGAAGATGTTCCAAAGCTAGATTCAATCCTCACTTCCATCCCAATCGAAGACATTCTAAGGAAGCAAAGATTACTCGCCAATCCATCTATGAAGAAGGCCATGTTGTTCCCACAGCCAGCCCAACCTAGGGATGCATTCCATCAGATCCTAAATGGCCTTGCTCGCAAGCTGCCACACATGCGAAGTGTATACTTGCAACCAGGAGAGAAGCACCTCAACTGGACTGCTGGGCCTGTCGGAGATCTGAAGCCTTGGTAGCAGGAAAGCTTCGCTGCAACACTTGCCCTGCTAATTGTACTGTGAAGTTCTGACTTCTCCGTGGAGGAGTTCCACAGAATCAGTTGATATATATATATATATATATACCAAGTATGTAATAGTTCTTTGTTGCCACTGAAATCTGAATGCTGATTCTGTGGACCGGATTGTAACTTTGTAATTGTACAAATGAAATGATTAAAGAAATGAAATATGTGTTCTTGTGTGAAAGCTGGTTCGTCTGACTGTCTCAGATGTTTGGCAAATTTGTGTTACATATTCCATATTGTGTATACTCTGTTGTATATACCTCTGCAAGAGGTTGGAGTGAATAGAGCTCAGCAGGTTGCAGTTTAATGAAGTTACAGTTTGATATGTTGTATTCCGATCAGGATGGTTGTGCCGTCGATGGAACTCTCTAGCTAGGATGCTGGTGCCAAAGTGCCTGAGCCTGACCCTTGTTCCTGCAGCTAAAAATTCAGGGAGAGCAGATGCAATGTGAGGTTCCATTTCTTGCTGAAGAATTCCTTCACCTCTGCTGCCCTCTACACTTAGATGCAGCCTTGACTGGTCACGGTAGATGCATCCTTGGACGAGTTAATCTGGTCATTTGGAGAACTGTTGACACGGCTGACACCGGCGACGTACCGTGGGTGGTGAATGGTTTGGTCCTGTGAACTGTTTTCTTTGGCGTTAGTGTGTTGTCAAGGTGATTCAGTTTGTTAGCGGACTGGGATGATTTATGGGGAGGGTTACTGAATTATTGGCCTGATTTTGTCAGAAGTCGTTCAAGTTTGGAGAGATGGAGGAGCCATGTTGCATATATAACAAACCATAAAGTCGTACTAGCTACTTGACACTTTGAGCATAAATATTTTCATATACTTATTACACTTACAGATATATATCGCGTGTTACATTTGAATATTGAAAGATCAAAGTACATTGATCATTTTGTGTACATAATAATAATCTACTAATTTTACATACGGACCATTAGTCATGATTCCTTCAATATGGCCTGCCGCCGGGCATACTAACACTGTAGCACATTGCAGCTAGCTGCATAAACAATCGAGTTAATTTATAATAATAATCTAGTGATCTCTTGGTAACACGAGATCAGAATTTTCTTTCCCTTAATGCTTATATATAATATATATGCTAATGCCATGTGGTGTACGTATATACTTTTATGATGGATCGGTTGATATATATAGGACGACGTCTCGGCGTGTTCAGGCAAATGCGGCGGCGGTCTTGCGTCCGGTGACGGCGGCGTACGGCGGCGGGGTGTAGGGCGGGCCTGGCGCGGGCGTTGGCGGCGCCGGCGTGGGCGGCGATGGCGTCGGTGGCTTGGGTGGCTTGGGAGACGGCGGCTTGGGCGACGGCGGCTTGGGCTTGGGCGGCGACGGCGACGGCGAGAGGCCGCAGCGGATCATGCAGACGACGCTCTTCTGGTCGCAGCTGATGACGCAGAGCGGCAGGTCGGGGCCCTTGCCCATGCACCCGAACGAGCACCCGAACACCTCAGTGACGCACCCCACCAGGCACTGCATCATGCCGCTCATGTCCCCCGGCGGCGACGGCGGCTTCGGCGTCAGAAGCGCAGCCGCGTCGTCGTTGTTGTTGTTGCCGTCGCCGGTGAAGGCGATGGTGGTGGCGCTCGCGCCGCCGGCCAGCGCGACGAGGAGGAGCACAAGGACGGAGCCGGCGGCCATCGCTGTGGTGGCGGCGGCCATGGTCGTGTGCGTGCGCCGTCGAGTGACGACGATCGAGCTTGATTGGTGTGGGCTGTTACGTGTTGTTCGGAGGGTTTATATAGGAGACGGGAGGGGGTTTAGTAGCTTTAGGCGTGGCGTGTCATGCTGGGGTAGCGTTTTTGGTGTGTGCAGGGGTTGCTTTTCTGCGCACGCGCACACACCATACGGGTGATGGACGACGGGTCAGCAATCACAAGGGACGTGTGACATAAACATTTAAGCTAAGTAAGGTCTTTTAGCACAGATGACGAGATGGCCGAGTTGGTCTAAGGCGCCAGATTAAGGTTCTGGT
>OAMR01000313.1:1400761-1424975 GCA_900205405.1 Echinochloa crus-galli | reverse complement strand
CAGAAGAACCATGTCTGCTTGAAGGAGGGTTCCATCATCATACCACCATATGCGCCACCACAGAAAATGCAGGCTCACTTGGTTCCCGCTGACACTCCCCGTTCAATCTTTGTTTACTTCAGGGGACTGTTCTATGACAATGGCAATGACCCTGAGGGTGGGTACTATGCAAGGTAAGAGTATGCTTACACTTTTATATGCTGTACGCTCAAAATATGATGTTTGGATCCTAATTACTCTCTTTTTTTTGTGATATTACGCAGAGGTGCCCGAGCTTCACTGTGGGAGAACTTCAAGAACAATCCTCTCTTTGATATCTCCACTGATCACCCTGTCACTTACTATGAAGATATGCAGCGCGCAGTCTTTTGCTTGTGCCCATTGGGATGGGCACCATGGAGCCCAAGGTTGGTGGAGGCTGTGGTTTTTGGCTGCATTCCAGTCATCATAGCTGATGACATTGTTCTACCATTTGCTGATGCAATCCCATGGGAGGAGATTGGTGTTTTTGTCGATGAGGAAGATGTTCCAAAGCTAGATTCAATCCTCACTTCCATCCCAATCGAAGACATTCTAAGGAAGCAAAGATTACTCGCCAATCCATCTATGAAGAAGGCCATGTTGTTCCCACAGCCAGCCCAACCTAGGGATGCATTCCATCAGATCCTAAATGGCCTTGCTCGCAAGCTGCCACACATGCGAAGTGTATACTTGCAACCAGGAGAGAAGCACCTCAACTGGACTGCTGGGCCTGTCGGAGATCTGAAGCCTTGGTAGCAGGAAAGCTTCGCTGCAAGACTAGCCGCTGCTAATTGTACTGTGAAGTTCTGACTTCTCCGTGGAGGAGTTCCACAGAATCAGTTGATATATATATTTACCAAGTGTGTTATAGTTCGTTGTTGCCACTGAAATCTGTATGCTGATTCTGTGGACCGGATTGTAACTTTGTAATTGTACAAATGAAATGATTAAAGAAATGAAACATGTGTGTTCTTGTGTGAAAGTTGGTTCCTCTGACAGTCTCAGATGTTTGACAAATTTGTGTTACATATTCCATATTGTGTGTATCTGGTATATACCTCTGCAAGTGATTGGAGTGAATAGAGCTCAGCAGGTTGCAGGTTAATGAAGTTTTTTTTTTTTTTTGCGAGTGCAGATTAATGAATTTACAGTTTGATATGTTGTATTCCGGTCAGGATGGTTGTGACGTCGATGGAACTCTCTAGCTAGGATGCTGGTGCCAAAGTGCCTGAGCCTGACCCTTGCTCCTGCAGCTAAAAATTCAGGGAGAGCAGATGCAATGTGAGGTTCCATTTCTTGCTGAAGAATTGCTTCACCTCTGCTACCCTCTACACTGAGATGCAGCCTTGACTGGTCACGGTAGATGCATCCTTGGACGAGTTAATCTGGTCATTTGGAGAACTGTTGACACGGCTGACACCGGCGACGTACCGTGGGTGGTGAATGGTTTGGTCCTGTGAACTGTTTTCTTTCAGTGATGACGAAGGCGTTAGCGTGTTGTAAAGGTGATTCACTTTGTTAGGAGACTGGGATTTACTGGGAGGGTTACTGATTTACTACTGAAGAACTTGATTGGCCTGATTTTGTGCAGTTAGCCTTCCTTACAGAAGTCGTTCAAGTTTGGAGAGATGGAGGAGCGATTTTTTTTTCTCGAATACGCAGGAGAACTGCGTATCATTGTATTAATAGGAGAAGAAGAGTCCAACATAGACTCACACATACACACAAGTCACACACACACAAACCACTCACTCACACAAACACCAAACTGTGCACCGGAGCACAGGAAGACCTGACCAGGAAGACGGGGATTAGCCCACCCCCATGGCGGTGAGCAGGGAAAGTCCCTTAGCTCCTGCCATGCTCCAAAGATGGAGGAGCGATGCGCTCATGTTGCATAACAAACCACACAAAGTACTAGCTACTTGACACTTTGAGCATAAATTTCCATATACTTATTACACTTACAGATATATATCGCGTGTTACATTTGAATATTGAAAGATCAAAGTACATTGATCATTTTGTGTACATAATAATAATCTACTAATTTTACATACGGATCATTAGTCATGATTCCTTCAATATGGCCTGCCGCCGGGCATACTAACACTGTAGCACATTGCAGCTAGCTGCATAAACAATCGAGTTAATTTATAATAATAATCTAGTGATCTCTTGGTAACACGAGATCAGAATTTTCTTTCCCTTAATGCTTATATATAATATATATGCTAATGCCATGTGGTGTACGTATATACTTGTATGATGTTTCGGTTGATATATATAGGACGACGTCTCGCCGTGTTCAGGCAAATGCGGCGGCGGTCTTGCGTCCGGTGACGACGGCGTACGGCGGCGGGGTGTAGGGCGGGCCTGGCGCCGGCGTCGGCGGCGCGGGCGTGGGCGGAGATGGCGTCGGTGGCTTGGGCGGCTTGGGAGACGGCGGCTTGGGCGACGGCGGCTTGGGCTTGGGCGGCGACGGCGACGGCGACGGCGAGAGGCCGCAGCGGATCATGCAGACGACGCTCTTCTGGTCGCAGCTGATGACGCAGAGCGGCAGGTCGGGGCCCTTGCCCATGCACCCGAACGAGCACCCGAACACCTCAGTGACGCACCCCACCAGGCACTGCATCATGCCGCTCATGTCCCCCGGCGGCGACGGCGGCTTCGGCGTCAGAAGCGCAGCCGCGTCGTCGTTGTTGTTGTTGCCGTCGCCGGTGAAGGCGATGGTGGTGGCGCTCGCGCCGCCGGCCAGCGCGACGAGGAGGAGCACAAGGACGGAGCCGGCGGCCATCGCTGTGGTGGCGGCGGCCATGGTCGTGTGCGTGCGCCGTCGAGTGACGACGATCGAGCTTGATTGGTGTGGGCTGTTACGTGTTGTTCGGAGGGTTTATATAGGAGACGGGAGGGGGTTTAGTAGCTTTAGGCGTGGCGTGTCATGCTGGGGTAGCGTTTTTGGTGTGTGCAGGGGTTGCTTTTCTGCGCACGCGCACACACCATACGGGTGATGGACGACGGGTCAGCAATCACAAGGGACGTGTGACTATATAATATAGAGTAAATATATAATATATTTGTTTTTACTTTATATTTCTTTTATATATTATATATTTGCTCTATATTATTCATTTGTTTTTTACTTTATATACATTATATATTTACCTTATATTATATATTTGTTTTTACTCCTTTTTATACATTTACTTTATGTCTTCCTTTTACTCTTTTTTATAACTTGTGTGGAAGAATAGATTTCATCAAGCTGAAAATGCATTTTCGTTGCATCAAGCACTCCATGAATCCTTTGTCCTTATACTCTTTTATATATTTGTTTCTGCTCTATTGTAATTTATTTATTTTGCTTCATGTCTTCCTTTTACTCTTTTTATTAACTTATGTGGAACATTACATCAAACTGAAAATGCATTTTTGTTACATCAGCACCATGAGTTATGAGTTGCACAAACGTGGAACATTGGCTGGCGAGGTTTTTCTTGCTTTTACTATCCCAAGTTCATGTTGCTTTTACTCTTTTGTATCTTTTTTGTCTGCAACAGCTTGTGTGGAAGATTAGCATTATCATTACATGAGCTGAAATGCAAGTGCATTTTCATGACATCAGGCACCCTGGCTTGGCATGGCTGATTGGCTGCATCCACTTTTTTTTTATATGTCTGCATCCGCATTAGTTACACAAACGGGAACAAATATTGGCAGCATACATTGCTGAGAGTCCAAACAGCTGGAGGTTGGCTGAGAGTCCAAACAGCTGGAGGTTGGAGCTAGGAATTTTGAGATAGGGTGAGACCGTGAGAGTGCCACTTTAGGAAAAAGTAAGACATGTTTTTCAGTTGGCTCACGAAAGATAGAATTCGACACTATTTTTCATAAATATAATATATCGTTTATACTAAACTAACATAGTCTGAAGGAAAATGTTATCTACTTATAAAATGATCTATTATTATTTATATAAATTCTATTTACCCAACCTATCACAGATGACGAGATGGCCGAGTTGGTCTAAGGCGCCAGATTAAGGTTCTGGTCCGAAAGGGCGTGGGTTCAAATCCCACTCTCGTCATATTTTTTGTATTTTATGCATAAATTGTAGCAGCTTCATCTAAAAACACAATTTAAACTTTAAATCAGCCCGTCGATATATTCAAATATAGCGAGTTGCAGAAAACGGCCCAAGTAAAGTATAACTGGGCCTTAACTTCATTCTCTCAAGAATCAGACACACAACAACGGATTTTCTCCTACGCCGTTTGGTTTGCATGGCAGGTCCGTTCGATCCGTCATCTAGTCGTCCTGCGATTTCGTTTGCTACATCTCGCCGGTCAATTTGCTAGAGCCGATTTCGGAAATAAAATACACCAGCGGTATATAAACTTTGCAATTAGTATGGTTCAGGTCTCAAATTCTTAAAATAAACATTTGAGCCTCTAAACTTACCACTCAGTTGTTGCAGACTTACTGGGATGCTAATTAATACTAGCATGAACACACGTGCGGCACACACGTTTATTAATGACACATATGTACTAACAATATCACTTGAGTGGATCATGATAAACAGACCAGTCGTGTGAAGCGTTTTTGAAAATACTTTATATTCACTCTCTTATGTATAGAGAGCTTTAGATATTCTCAAATGTAGATGTACATCATTTTGAGATAGTTGGTCTTTATTTATATGAAAAAGACTCTCTAATCTATTGTTTATTAGCAATACGGGATAATTGTGTATAGATGTGGTTACAAATGTGGGTATATCATGAGCAGGTGGGTCCACGTGGATATGGGTATAGTCTTAGGTGAAAAAAGTTTCACATTTTGCACTGTTTTTCCACATTCCCACGTTCTACAACCCGACAGGTGGGTCCTCTGTGGTGAGTGTGAGTATATTGGGCGAGAAGTGTTTTCAATTCTTTAGGATCTTTTTAGTATACTAGCAGACGCGGCACGTGCGCACGCACGTGTGTATATAGAGCTTTAGCTATTCTCAAATTTAGAGGCACATTATTTTTCGAGTTAGTTGGTCTTTATTTATATGGAGAAAAACTCTTCAATCTTTTGCCTATTAGCAATACGGGATAATTGTGTGTATGTGGGGAGTTAGGGGCCCACCTGGCCGGAGGTGGGTACGCGCGGGACGTTGGGTGAAAAAAGTTTTGCGGAGAATGAACTAAAAGCGCCTGGAACATCAAGTTTTTCCCACCTTTCCCACGTCCCCCACCCCAAAAAAATCTGACAGGTGGGGCCTCCGTGAGAGGGTGGGGGTGGATTTTTTTTGGTAGAAAACGTTTTTAATTCTCTAGGATCCTTATAGTATAGATAATAGAATAGATAGATAGATAGATAGATATAGATAGATAAACCTGACACGTCATACCAGCCATGTTTTCAATTAAAAATCCGACCATGGCCATATTGTGGCCATCCACCTGGCCAGATGGACCCACTACTACACCATCCATCGTGGCCGCTGTTCCACAACCTCAACTGTTGGTGGCCAACGCAAGGTTGCAGTCGCCATATCCCCCGCGCTGGGCTTTGGCTTGGCCCCGGTCGCCATCCACTCCTACGGCCGCCGTTCACTCGGATGGGGTGGAGGGGCCAAAAGAACGGGGCGACGCAAAATTGACGATAGGGTAAACGAGAGGGCGTGTCAAATGTAGACGTTTAATCTAAATAATTGTATCAGAACTGATCGATAAGTTTAGGATTCTAATGCATTTTACTTGCTCTCGAAAAAGCGACGAACGACCCGATCCTCTGTGCACGCGGAACGAACTCGATCATGTCGGATAGAGTTAATCCACTGGTCGTTCCGGACAGGTCATATTATTTAGCACTGGGAGCTGCACGTACTGCATGGGTCGGTGTGGGTACGTCGGCAGGCAGCGTGTCTCGCGGGCACGCCGATGGACGGACGGGTCGCCGTCTCTGCCCATGCATTGTCTCCTGCATGCATGGACGACGTGGGACACGGCCGGACACATCCATCCATCGCTCTCGGCCGGGACGTACGTGTACTGCACGGCCGATCGATCGGGACTGATGGTGTCGTCGATCGTGAAGCACTGACGAACGAACGATCGATACCGATCGAAATAAAGCACACACACGCTTTTGAACGAGTCGGCCCCGGCGATCCAGGAGACCCGGGCGCGAACCAGCTGAGCAGCTGCTAGCCGACGCCGCGCGGGCTGCCGGCGCCGCGGCGGCGGAAGCTTCCTCCGTCGGATCCTGATGTGGTGGACTGCTGGTGCGGTGGGATCGACGTACGATTTCTGTTCTGAATTGGCTACCCCGTATTTGCATATTGGCGCGGTTTCACATCGCCCTTTCGCTGCCTTGCTTCCCCGCACGCTGGAGAGACATATATATGTGGCCGTGGAGAACTGGCCGTGGCGACGACGGCGATAAATCGAACGGAGGAATTGACGACGGACTTTGGCCGGAGCGGCCTTGACTTGAATGGGCGCGGCGGCATGTCGGCATGCATGGTCACGGGCAGGCCGGGCTCCTCCGACGATCCATTCCTGCCCGCACTGCAGCACGGCCGGCCCATCCTCTGTTGTAACGCTGATAGGCATGCGTAGCCTTGCCTATGCGGCAGGCTGCGTTGTTTTAGCTCGTGGCACACCGCACACGCGAAACGATTTCGACGAAATTGCATTGGTAGGCGATTAATTAAAATCCCTGCATCGATCTATCCCCTAGCGCGCGCTCCCGGCCCTGTAGTCACAAACTCGCGTGGTACCGTTACGCGCATTGACAAATTCGTGGGCGGCACTTATGGTTAGGTTACACACCCGGCAAAAAAAATAGTGGGTCTATCGATCTATCAGTGAAAGGCCAGTTCAACCATAGATGATACTGCATTTTTGCACATCGTGAGATTCTTTGGTATGGATGTTCTTGATCGGAGCAATAATTCAGTTGAGATCAATTAGGTGGTCTTGCACTTGGATTGGTTTGGCCACTAGGAGGGGAGCAAAAAGGAGGGAGACGATTCTTGCATCCGCCCTTATTCGGTTGGGTTAATTAGGAGTTCTGCCGAGAAGCAGAAGTTATCACAGTGTGCAACAAACTAATTAACTGCTCTGCACAGCTCGAGGAGATGGGTCTAGCTGGTCAAATTAACGTAAGTGCTGACGGGAGCTCCGTAAATTAAACTTGTTTGGGATAGGAGAATTGCTTTTGCAAATTATTAGTACATAGCACATCCTTATACCAGGGCCGTAACGCACTAACGCCCTATGGCAGTTGTTCAGTAACTAAGTCATTATATGCCTCCTTGAGCTTTTCTTACTGTAATTTAACTGGAACATCACTTTCAAAAGGTTGCTACATATTTGGCAGTTGAAGATACAAACAAAGAAGAAAACACGATCGACGATGCAAGTGAGACAACCAAATAGTTCACTTGTCGTCCATGTTTTGGATCTATTTGCTATATATTTATTGAGTTGTCAAAATCTGTACTGATGATATAGACTGGTTAATGGTTATATTGCACGTACCTGTGATTAGACTACTTCGTTTCCTTCCATATATGTGCTTCTCTATATGTCTATAACACGGGGGTATTCAACGCTGCTTCGTGTATATGTTCCTCCTTTTATTTTTGTTACTATAGTTCATGCTATGTTATCATGACGATGTGCATTTTTTGGATAATGAACCTTTGCTGCTACTCCCACGGCAGGAATTTTTGTTAAGGTATCCTAGTTAGTTTCAAAATAATTGAATGGAAAACAGTATCTTCATAGAAGGCGTTTATGACTAATTAAAGAATTTTGATTTGTTGTGGTGATGCATGGTGGTTTCATTTGCCGTCAACATGTGAATTTGAAGAATTGAGGGACGATGCATGTGATAGAACCGCTGCAGATTTAATGAATAGTTCCCCATGTGACAATCCGAAGTTCGTCAGAGAAGACTTCTGATTGTACGTGCTATATACCTGATGAGGATGTGGGCACTACGGTATCAAATGAAAGGGGCTGCACCACTTGGAGCCAAAACCTAAGATCTCAAACGAACTAATAATATAATATATATATAAACATAAAACAAAGTCTAGTTAGTGTACTGCAACATATATGTTATCTGAAGAATCAAGAATGAACTAGATGTAGGTACATCACTGTTTTCTTCTAAAAAACAAATAACTAAATACAATAAGATGAATAGTACAGGTAGTTAGAAATATGATAAAAGCACATAACACAGTTTCTAGCTAGATCATTACACGTATTTTTTAAAAATCAATATATTATGTGTGATACCGGACAGCAAAAAAGGTACTACACATGTACCTCTTTTTCAGTAAACTTAAAAACAAATTTGAACTACTTTAGTTGGCACCTAAAGCAATCATGACCGCTTCCTTTTTTTCTTCTGAAAATGGGTATCAGTTGAATTGAAAAGGTTGTATGGTTGCCTACTGATCGACTATAGTTCATCATTTATGTTGGCTCAGTTGTTCTAAAATGAAATTGGAAGAAGAGTTTGGCACACAACAAATTGTTTCCTTCTTGATAGTAAATCGGATTTGAGAATTGACCTTGTCTCTAAGCTACCATATAATATTTTTTGTTTGATTTGTCATATTTTTTGCCAGGAACTTGTTTAATTGTTTGTGATTTATGTCAATATATATTTCAGTTACTTATTTAGTGCTGAATGTTCAACAATTAGGCCTTATTACAGAAATGCTATCATAATTGTTTCAATCTTACAGTAAAATAGGTAGAATACTTGGTTTGTGATGCCCCAGTTTGAAGATTTTTTTTCAGAATGTACACTTCTTGGAAACCAACTATCACCTACCTTCCAATCATGAGAAGATTCCCTCAACTGATCAGGGGAGGATGAGATTCCTGTCAAATAGTGTTGAATAGTAAGCTAAGAATCCAAGTACAAGCTCATAATTTTTTAATTGAACAATTATATTACTAACACGTTCGTGTGATCCTGAGACGAAGTTTCTTATTGCTATTTGCCATTATAAGAAGCTGGCGTGATTCCTATTATTCTCATAATTGCCATTATCAATGACGGCACGGGGAAGTAAAAAACAAAATAAGGTTAACTTGTCTCTCTGATCCCTAAATAATCTAGGTATATATATTGTATCAAAGCATATAATTTTAAAATTACTAATTTGGGTATATAAAATAACACGTGAGCACAATTTCTTTTTGTCCCTGAGGAATTTTAAAATGCTTAGAATTAGTTAGAGCTACCCATTCCGAAAAATCGGATGGTGGAAACAAAGGGAGTATCCAGAGGTATCTAAATAGAGGTATCAAATTCGCGAGACCATGTATCAAGAATAGTGGGACCAACCATTAATTTACGGGAGGGGTATCTTTCAAGCTATATTTACGGTTTTTAGGTTAAATTTAGGGTTCTTGGGAGGTAATCCTAGTACAGAAAGTTATTCCTAAGGTGACATGGGATATCTCCCTAGGTATAATTTTGCGATATTGTTGCAGCTAGGGCTGGACAAAATACTCGAAACTCGTTAGCTCGCTCGGATCGCAGTCTGCTCGGTTCGACTCAGCTCGGCTCGGTGCATATTCCTAACGAGCCGAGCAAGAGTTTTTGCTCGTTAGTATAACGAGCGAGTTCGAGCCGGCTCGCGAGCCAAACGAGCTAGAATGTTTAATACGGGTGCGGGTCACGAGAAAGGAAGGCCCGAGGCGCTCACCACGACGACGTGCTTCCCGGCGACGTCGACCTTGAGGTCGGCCGTGATGCGGGGCTTGCCGCTGGACTCGGTTCCCCCGCCGTAGGACTCGACGCGCACGAAGTCGACGGCGAGCGGCACGTCGACGCGGCGGACGAGGTCGGCGAGGAAGAGGAACGCGCCCGTGGCGACGCCGACCACGACCGCGGGCTCCGGCCGCGCGCGCAGGTCGGCGGCCAGCGCCGCGGCGACCTCGCCCACGCGGGCGGCCACCTCCGCCTCCGTCCACAGCACGCGCTCGATGCCGGCCTCGGCGCTCACCATGGCGGCAGTGGCGGCGGCGAGGATGAGGGCGGCTAGGGTTGTAGGGCGGCGGCGGGCGCGGAGCGCGGGGGATTTATTGGGTAGGCGTTGGTGCGCGGGCGGCGGGGTGGGGGTGCTGCTGCTGCGCGGCTGGGAAGACGCGGGGACGGGGTTGGTGGGGAAGCGTACCAGGATTCCAGAATCCTGCGTTGTCACCACGACCATGTTGGTGTTGGCCATGGGTTTGGTATTCCTGTGCCCTGTGGGCTCACTTGTGTCGTGCTGGAGTAGAAGAGCCTCTCGCGCGCGCGCTCTACACGTAGAATGTTTTCTATTTTTTTTATAGGCGGAATAGGGAAATCCGTCCCTAAACTATCATCGAAAGCTCAATTTCGACCTGAAACTACGAAAACGGTCGTTCTCGTCCTCAAACTTTCACAACCGGCTCAATTCCATCCCTGAACTACGAAAATGACCGTCCTCGTCCTCAAACTTTCGCAACCGGCTCAATTCCGTCCCTGAACTACGAAAATGACCGTCCTCGTCCTCAAACTTTCGCAACCGGCTCAATTCCGTCCCTGAACTACGAAAATGACCGTCCTCGTCCTCAAACTTTCGCAACCGGCTCAATTCCGTCCCTGAACTACGAAAATGGTCGTTCTCGTCCTCAAACTTTCGCAACCGGCTCAATTCCGTTCCAGAACTACAAAAATGACCGTCTTTGTCCTTAAACTTTCGCAACTGGCTCAATTTGATCCCTGTCCAGTCAGCTATGGTTGTGAATTACCGATTCTACCCCCATGGTCATCTCTTTAAGAAAATAAGTGATGCACAAGGACAGAAAGAAACATGAAGCAATCAGAAATAGAAGATAAAAAAATTCATTTCGATGAGAGGAGGGTAGATCAACGAGATTCTATGGTTTATTTAAAATGAATCTGGTGGACTTCAGGGCTGGGGAAAAAGATGATCAAAGGGGTAGAATCAGTAATTCACAACCATAGCTGACTAGGCAGGGACGAAATTGAGCCGATTGCGAAAGTTTGAGGACGAGAAAGGTCATTTTCATAGTTTAGGAACGAAATTGAAAGGTTGTCTTAAAAGAGCGTAAGAACGAATATCTCCAAACATATACCAAAAAATCATTCTCAGTATGAGAACTTTCATTTTAGGGGTAAGGTTTGCTCCGGCACATAAATATAATAGTATCATCCTTCAAAAATTTCATTTGGTAGTAATTAAAACCAGTCATAGTCATGAACCAACCCTCTCTCTTCTTACCCAAATGAAGGGGATGCCTCCTCTCCCCAATTGATCATATATACTTTTGGCGCATAGTTTCCGGAGAGGCAATTTGCTTGGTAGTCATCACAACTGCTTTGGAACATTTGGAAAAGACGTACTACGCCCGTGTTTTCCAAGGTGCCACCATAGTTGTGGCTAGGGCTGGACAAAGCTCGGCTCGGTGCATATTCCTAACGAGCCGAGCAAGAGTTTTTGCTCGTTAGTATAACGAGCGAGTTCGAGCCGGCTCGCAAGCCAAACGAGCCAGAAGGTTTAATAGACTAATGAGCAAATTGTTAATTAATAATAATATATGTATACTATATGTGTAGTTCTAGATGATGGTATGATTATATTTTATTCTTATAGTATGATAGAGTAGATTTTAGAGGTATTAAGAACATATAAATACTATAATTTTTTATATTATATATATTATTGTGGTAATTTTAAATTTAACTATAACTCGCGAACTTAATGAGCCAGCTCGCAAGCTTAATGAGCTGAGCCAGGCCAGAATTTTTACTCGTTTCCTTAACGAGTCGAGCCGAGCTGGCTCGTTTGGTTAACAAGCTCGAACGAACCAAGCCAAAACGAGCCGAGCTAGCTCGACATCCATCCCTAGTTGCAGCAGCAGCAGCAGCAGAGTACACTAGTGTTTTTACCGTTGGGACCGGTACCGTGAGTCCCCTTTCGGTGGCACCAGAAAGTGGCATCGAATGAGTCGTCCCATATCGCCATCCACCAATAATTTGATGAAGAGTTATCTGTTATCCTATCATATTATTACTGTGTACTCTGTAGTGTCTAGAGTCCGCTCTGTTCAGCTGACCTCTTAAGCTAGCTGAGTCGGATGGATGCTACTAGAGTACCGGTGGTAGGCGGCACAGCAGCAGGACACACACATTTCTACATCAACTGAGATATACTAGCATATCCAAGAAATCTAGCTTTGGACTATGTAGTCCAACCCTTTTTGGCATTTGTCTCCTCTCCTGAACTCTTCCAATTGTTTGGCTTTTTAATTGTAACCAGCTTGGTCAGTCGAGCACTCCAGCTTAAAATAGGGCCCTGCCATATGGTTTAGCATTACCATTAATTAGTTACTTATCATCGTGCAATGCCCACAAAATAACACATCAGTAAGCACGCATGTCGATATACCTCTGAGAGGTGCAGTTGTGTAAGTATGGTACTGCTGGAAGCAGACTTGTAGGAATTTGGTTCAGCTTGGTATCGAGAACCAAATTAACCAATTGGTATCGAGAACCAAATTAACCAAGTTTGATACAACCTTTTTGTCGTTTAGATAAATTTGCTCGAGAGAGTGTAATAGCACCTATGATGTGGTGTGGCCATCGCTAATTCACTATATCTGTCTGTGTCTGCTAGGCATATATAAAGGTGACTAGGCAACGAATTGAAGAAATCATTGTATTTCACAAAAGGTTTGATCAGGTCGCAAAACCACGTGCCTGGTTTCTTTGTCTCAATCATGGTGAGTATATATTTCGGTGATGTCCATTTTTGTTACGATTCCGGACAGTCATTGTTTTATGTTTTTTTTTAAGAAAACGATCGGATGATGAAAGCCACAAGTTTTGTTAGGAAGAGTCGACATTCAAAAATTAAATCTTGTGTTCATATATGGCTGAAGAATTGGTGACATTGGTCTCCTCATTTCCTTTTTGTATCTATTGCTAGCCATACACAAATCTAACTAATTTAGCTAGGGAACCGTTGATGATATTTTCGGGCAAGCTACAGTTCTATGTACCACGGATAATGCAGGATCTAGATTCGCCCTGTTCGTTTGGCTGGTGGCTGGTGGCTGGCGCTGGTTCTTGCTGAGAGAAAAACACTGTTGGCTGGTTGTTGGCTGGTGGCTGGCGCTACAGTGAAGAAAATAAATAAATAAATATTACATATGTTCTAAAATGTAGGTCGTTTGACTGCTCGTCTTATTTTAAAAAAATATAAAAATATAGTCAAATTTAAGGCATTTTAAAGATTTTTTTTATTAATAAAGCAAGACATCATAAAAAATATAATAATTTATATAAAATTTTAAATAAGACGAGCAGTCATTCAAAAAAGTCAAATGAACTTTACTTTAAAACGGATGGAGTAAATCATAGTAGCACAGATGATGCAGTTTGGGCTGAAGGAGCTGAAGTCGCTTCCTCTCTCACATCCAGAGCCCCTAACTAAATTTACGACGGAAGCTATATATCCACGGGGAGAAGAGAAACCAAAGACGGCCGTGCCATTTATGGCGTCGGGCTAGGAGACGGTCGCGGGCGGTCGGTGCTGGCCAAGGCAAATGACAGTGGCGATGGCCAAGGCTCACGTTGACTTCCTCCTCCTCCCTCCCCTGCCCTCACTCCCTCTCCTCCTCCTGGAGCGCGCCATTTATAGGCGCGCATCGCCACGGCCCCTCCTCCTCCTCTCCAAGCTTGGCCAGCCAATCAATCCCCCCGTCCACCACCCCTGTTTCTTGTCTCCTCCCCTCCAATCTCCTCTCGCGCGCGTCAGCAGCCTACCCTATTGGGCTCCGCGGCCTCTCGATCTCCCTTTTCTCGGGTGCGGCGGACCGGGGGGATAAGGCCGTGGCGTCATTGCCGCGCGCGCCATCATCACCATTCACCACCCGCCCTCGCGTCGCGCCACGGCCTGCTGCTGCTGCTGCCACCGCCAGCGGCTCGCTCGCTATTTATAAGGCAAAGGTGAGTGGTGGTTCGTCCCTTTCCTGTCGTCTGTCGCCGCGGCTTTTGTTTTCTTCTCTTGCTCCTTCCTTTCTTGGCTCCCGGAGCTCGCTCTGACATGTCCGGCGTTGTTGCCCGCGACCTCGCAGCGGCGGCCATGTCGTCCGACGCGGTGGCCGCGGCCAGGAAGGGCCGCCTCAAGCAGCGCTACGACAACGAGTTCCGCCTCGTCGCGGGGTCAGTGCCTCTGCTTCTTTCTCCTCCTCTGAAATCTGCCCAGGATCGCGTGTGATTGCAATCTGAGTTCCGAGAATGCAACCGTTTTGTCAGTCAATCAATCATGAATTATCATCGTCCGGCGTGCAGGTGCGTGCCGTACCGGGTGAAGAAGGACGACGAGGGCAACCCGTGCAGCAGCCCCGGCGGCGACCGGGCGGAGGAGGTGGAGGTGCTCATGATCTCCACGCCCAACCGGGCTGACATGGTCTTCCCCAAGGTACGTACGTCAAGACACATTGATTCATTCTTCTCTCGCTCGCCGGACATGCGTCGTCGCTTACCAGCCATTCATTCATTCGATCCTGGCATGGCATGGCAGGGCGGGTGGGAGGACGACGAGGACGTGTACCAGGCGGCGTCCCGGGAGGCCATGGAGGAAGCCGGCGTCAAGGGCGTCATCAACGTACGTCATCAATATAATGCCTCATCCCCTGCTTCACCTTGCCAATTATTCACCCGTCATGCAGAGATCGAGTATCATCCATCTGCAGTTCCTACATATACTAACCTATCGATCAACTCCGATTTAATTAGCATCTCATTAATCAAATGATCTATCGATGCTGACCTGTCTAGCGATAGCGTCCCCTGCGGCTTTTGTGAACGTGTGGCTAGAGCAGCTAAAATGTTTCCGGGAATTAAAACGTTGTCTTAATCCCGAAAAGTATGCGGTTGATGATCGCGGCGACGCCGTCTTATCCGCTGTCGTTTCCGGGGGAGAAATTTCTGATCCCCACAGTAATTTAACGCCGCGATTTGGAGCTATATTTCCCAGTTGATTTGTCACCTCGAAAGCTCTACAATGGCAAGTAATTTAGGGTGAGAGGTTAACATCCCTAATCAGACAAAGCTCACTTATTAGCCCCTAGCGCACAGCCTCAAGGACAGCTCCATATTGGCGCTGACAGCGACCATGCACACGACAGGGAAAGGGACAGGGAAGTTTCCCTTCTCTTCAGGCATTGCCTATTTGCATTCCCTTTCCTATGCCTAGAGAGCCAGCCTCTCTCCAAGAGGTAGCATTAGCACCAGTAGCAACAGCAGCAGCATCACCTCACTTGGTGGTTTGCAACCAAACTATAATTATATTGCGAGAAGTTTAAATCATGTCGTTAGCCGCATTTTGTAACGCGATCTCCCTAAATCATTGTGATTTTCTGGTTGAGACACAAGATCGATCTCGGCGCGTAAAGTGTATTATTGTCCGCCCTCTATTTCTTGCGTACTTCGTCCGTTGGCCGGCTCGTCGTTGCAAATGATTTCGTTCTGGATCCGGGTCAATACGCTGCTATTTTTATCCTTGGCCCATGCAATATATATGCCCCCAACCACTATGCATGTGGTGTGTTTCCTGTGTGCCCTACAGTGCCCCCTGCACCCATCTATTTCAGCCCTGTAGTGTATCTGGTGCCATGGTTATGCATTTATATCATTTTGATTCTGTCCCTCGATTCAACGATGAAATGTTTGCATATCTGATAATGTGTGTGCGGGTCATGCAATGCAAGTTGCAATATTCAGATGATCGACTGATCATTTCCATCTGTTCGCTGTTGCAGCAACAGACGGCGGCACTGGGACATTGGGTGTTCAAGAGCAAGAGCAGCCAGAACAGCGCCAGCCCCAGGGGAGCCTGCAAGGGCTACATCTTCGCCATGGAGGTCACCGAGGAGCTCGAGTCATGGCCGGAGCAGGACACCCACCACCGGCGATGGGTGAGTAGCCTAGCTAGCTCCTCTGTCAGTGTGTGTGTGTGCGCGCGCGCGCGCGCGCCGTCTCTGCATCTCACAGTTCATCAGACAGGAACTCACCCACCTGACCAGTCCAGTGGCATCTCACGAGCAAATAATGTCTGAAACGTACAGGTCTCTCCCGCCGAAGCCTACCAGCTCTGCCGGTACGAATGGATGCGAGAGGCGCTCACCGCGCTGCTGGAGCGGCTAGCGGTGATCGAGCCGGTGGCCACGGCGGCCACGCAGGAGCTGGCCGATCAAGCCGGCATGTACATGATGCTGCAGACGAGCTCGGACGGCGCGGTGGCGCTGTGTTGATGGAAGAAGCTGCTGCTGCTGCTGCTGTGGATAACTGATGAACGCCCGCAGCTAGCTAGTCAGCAGCAGTGTGCCCCCATCTTCAACTCCAAATTAAACATGGCAGCCAACCATCAGAGGATAAAAACAAAATCAGATACCCTAATCACTCGTTTAGAACTTCGCAGTTAGTGACGAGTCACCAGTACCTGCAAGTGTGTACGTCGTCTGTCCAGTAACAGCTGCACTTTGTCAAGTGTGTCTATATGCCTGAGCCCTGGGTTTGCAGGCAGTTCCTCATCCCCAACAAAGGTAGTGGCCGGCTTAATTCGGAGGTTAGGGCAAAACTGTCCACTTGCATGATCAATCCAGTGCCTGCTAATTACTGGGGGTTCTTGTGTAATCTTTTGTCGTGCAATATGTGGAAATGGCATGGCGACTTGTCCGTGCCTTGTGTCTGTAAATTGCCCTTAATGTCCCTACATGGACTCTGCTGAAATGATTGAAATGTTGTGAATAGAGTTTACATTTAACTGAAAAAAAAAAACGATAGTGTTATTACTGGGTCAAAATTAAATAAGTTCATCGCAGGGTTCACGTACAGATAGCAGCCCTGCACACAGGCAATCAGGCTACTCAAACATTACCACGCTTGCCTAAAGTAAGCATGTTTTTGTTCATTACCACTTGTGCCACACGGCCACGCCAAAATTTAAACATACTCTTGCAAAAATTAAGCCTGACGGGTCTTCAGTACCTGCAATAGCTTGTCAGTTCAGATCCTATAATCACTAATTTAAACACTTCGTTTAATATTGACAAGTCTTCAGAACCTGCAAGGTTTGTCTGTCCATTCATTTTGCTTTCTTGCTTCCACATTTTTAGTTGAAACACATGATTATGTGGATCTCAAAATTTAATGCTTGACTTATTGGCGTTCAAAAGATCTTAAAAGGCATGGTTTTGTATCTTCCTTCCTGGAGGAAAATAACTTGCATACATAAACAAAATCAAATAACACTGAGTCAAGATAACTTGGTGAGGTTTTAGTGAAATGTATGCATTCAAAACAAAGAATTTAGAGTATCTATTTTGGCCCCCCTACCTTGTCACGAAATCTAAAAAAACTCTGAACTCAAAACGCAGATGTTATGCACCCCCAACTTTTCAAAATCGGACAAACGACCACCTAATCCAGGTAAAAGTGGTTTAAAGGTGGTTTTGACTATTTTATAGTTTAAAAACAAATACATGATAGGCTTTTAAATCACAACAAAAGATTTGACCTCCAAAAATTTCAAAAACAAATCCTAGTGATACATTGGGAAACAAGAAATTCAAATAAAATATTTGGAGCTCATGAGAATATCTTCAGAAGTTCCCAATAAAAAAAGAATATCTTCACAAGCTTCAAAAAATTGAATTTCACCCTAATAAAATCAGAAAAAATATCTAGAAAATTCACAAAATATTCTAATTAATGTTTAAAAGGATTTTGATAACTTTGCACAACAAAAAAGACATGAAACCAGCATGAATGCAACACACATTGTTTTTACCATTGTATACATATAAGTCCTCAAAATACATTTATTCATTGGTTAAAATATGCCGGGATGTTTGTAGATATTTTTCTATTTTCTTAGGGCTAAATCCTTTTTTAAAAGCCTATAGATATATTTTTCATGAGCTTTAAGTGTTATATTTGGGTTTCTGGTGTCCCAATATGTCTCTATAATTTTACTTGGATTTTTTTGGCCTAGAGAAACTTTTTTGTGATTTACAAACCTATGTTGTGTTTATCGAATTTTTTTCACTAAAAAAGTTGAAAACCATCCCTAAATCCACTTCTAACTTTTGTTGGGTGGTTTGCCAGGTTTTGAAGAGATAGGGTGTATAATGTCCAGCTTTAAGTTTAGGGGGCTTTTCAGATTTCATGACAAATATCTGGGGTTAAACGAACTTTACTCAAGAATTTATCAATAGACTTAATTATTCTTCTCTCCATACATCAATTAAAGTGTATCTTTTAGGATAATGTTTTCGACATTATATTTTGATATCCAATTTCTATAACGTGTCCCGATGGGTTAAATTGTTAAAAAAGTTTACAAAAGAGCCAAATTTAAAAGCTTCCACCTCATTTAAAAGCTGCAATTGCCATCGGAATCCATGCCTAGTCACTACAATGTTGCCTCTTGCATGGGGTGAGGATTCGGGTCCACAAATTTCTACCCTTTTTCGACCAAGGCCGTAGCCCAACTTTATAGACAAAGCAAAGTCAAATACCAGGCCTAAACCGCTAGAAGACCTAACACCAGGCCGATCTGCCACAGGACCCTCTAGGCCACGCACCAAAGACAGGCAGAGATCTAGACAGTGAAACTAGAAAGCCAAGAAACCGTTACAACACCAGGCTGGGCCGAACCTTCAACGGAGCCTATTGCTCCACCATAACGACCACAGGAAGCGCTCCAAACAACACCTTCAGGAAGGCAAAGATGCACCAGCGCCAACGCTAGGTTTTTACATCGGGGACCTTCCATGGATCGCCGCCAAACGCGAACCAAAAGGCAACACCCTCAAGAGGGGAGTGTAATCGCCGTTGCCTGACCCAAAACCGGATCAAAGCTTACGCTTGAGGATCACGCCCGACGAACCGAGGGTACATTACCAACCCCACTCGCGTCATCCACTGCCGACACCTCGCAGCCACCGAAGCTGTCCTCTAGGCTCCATATGCAACCGCTAGCACCACTCGGCACTCGGGGAGATTTGGCTCTCTCTATGATACACCAAATCTCGCGTCGCCCCTTCAATGGGACGGCACCGGGCTGAAAAAGTTGAGACTGAAATCATTAATCTAAAGGAGGAAACTTGGTACCACAAATGTGGCGACTTTGTCGGCGATGTGCAGATCGCAGGCGTCACCCCACAGCAAGACAGAGCCACATGCTAGAACTCCTCCCTCCCTCGAATCCCTCCACCCCACGGGGCAGAGCAGACACGGAGGGCAAGGGCAGGGAAGTTGTGGGCCCCACGTAGCCCCAGCGCCGCCACCGCACTGGCACCGCCAGACCACCGCCGCCGGAGGACTGGAGCCCTGACCGTCCTTCTGCAGAACTTGGAGCCACAGGCCGCAACGCGGCCCCACTGTCGGAGCCCCGCCAGGGAGCCACTAGGACGCGCCATCGTCGTCCTCCCCTGACCGCCCGCCGGCTTCCCAACACGACGGGAGGAGCAGGAGGAGGAGCCGACGACCCGGATCCGGGGAGGAGGGACCCCCACGAAGCCGGCCACCGCGGCGTGGGTGAGCGCCGCCGCGCGTCGATCCACCCCGGTGAGCCAACGGGCGCCAGAATCCCTGCCAAGAGAGGAGAAGAGGAGAGGAGGCCCCGCCGCCGCTGTCCTCGTGGCCGCACGGCGGCTCGCTCGAGCTATGGCGGGGCTGAGGTGGTCAGAGGGGTGGGGGAGGGTGGCGACGCAGTTGGGGGCTAGGGTTCCGCCCGTCGCCTGGGACCGACGCGGGCTTCCCCCCACGATTCTTTCTTCGTTTTGAGGATCCACAAATTTCTACCCTTACAACCTAACCAGCGCCGGCCCTGGACGCGGGCAAGCGGGGCGGCCGCCCCGGGCCTCCGATTTGGAGGGGCCTCACCCAAGCACGCAAAACATTAGTGGCGTGATTGGATGGGTGGGCGGTTCCAGCCTGCATCGCACCAGTGTACCAGGCTCTCCCTGCCCAGGCCCCGTGTAGTGTATGCAACACCGTTCTGATTGGTTGTATGTATGTATGCATGCATGCTGGCTTTTCACTTACGAGAAGCTTGACTTGACTCCGCGTCCGCGAGTCCTCGTCTGCGGCGGCGGCGGCGACGCCGGCTGGACACGAGACGCGCGAGGCCGCAAGCGCCGAGCGCGACGACCGACGACGGGCCCGACGGCAAGACCGCAAGAGGGCCTCACATTTTTGTTTCGCCCCGGGTCTCCAAAAACTCAGGACCGGCACTGAACCTAACTCCACTATCCTCATCTTCTTCCTTGGGACGTTCAACTTTTCATGACTAACATTTTCTCCATTACAGCCACATGCCATTCCGTGGCCACGCTTGTTAAAGAGCAACAATCTCTAATAATTTACAATAACAACTAATACAAGAAAAATATAGAAAGTCATCTCTTCTAAGGTCACGATGACGCATCTACAACAAACGAGTTAGTATTATTATTGTGTTATGTGTTTGCTCGGCATCCACTGTTGGTCATTGCACGCATTGTGCAAACTCTTTGGATACACATGAGTTTTGTTCAACGTAGATATGGTCGGTTGAAAAATAACCAGTTTTGGAGCTAATGTAAGGAACAACTTAACGCATGAGTCAAACAAGCTTTCGTTGGCAGGGTCCATCAAGTCCTAACGCGCTATTGGACAGAGCGACGTGGCATTAGGCAGCAGAACGATCTTTACGATGCCAAAGGTAAGCCCTTGTTTAGTTCCAAAAAGCATCACCCAAATTCACTATGTAAAAAGAAGATTCTCCATCACATCAAAATGTCATAACATGCATGGAGTACTAAATGTAGATGAAATTTAAAACTAATTACACAGTTTTGTTATACTCTACAAGATGAACATTTTAAGCCTAATTAATCAATTTTTGGACAATTTTTCGCACATACAAACGAAATGATACAGTGGCGCAATGATTACGACGAGACCCCAAAATCCCAAATTTGGTGTGCCAAATTTGGGAACTAAACAAGGCCTAAATGAATTACACAGGACACTTCGAGCCAGGGTGAACGGGGAAGACATGTCGGTTTCGTATGGGTAGGCCATTATTCCTAAGCATTGTTAAGGATTTAGGCAAGTGGTCTGACTACTTCACTACAAAGGTGGATGTTCTAGGTCAGCAAGGACTCACACCACTACAAAAGTGTACGGCAGCTATTCGCCAATTAGCTAATGGCAGTGCGGCGGATCATTTAGATGAGTCTCTAAAAATTGGCGAGACAACTTCACTAGAGGCAATGAAGTATTTTGTCGAGGGTGTTATAGCTGTATTTAGTGAACGGTATCTGAGACGACCCACTATGGCAGATGCTGAGCGTCTGCTCAAAATTGGTGAGAAACGAGGTTTTCCTGGTATGTTCGGCAGTATTGATTGTATGCATTGGCAGTGGGAGAGATGTCCAACTGCATGGAAGGATTATTCCTACGCATTGTTAACGAATTAGGCAAGTGGTCTGACTACTTCACTACAAAGGTGGATGTTCTAGGTCAGCAAGGACTCACACCACTACAAAAGTGTACGGCAGCTATTCGCCAATTAGCTAATGGCAGTGCGGCGGATCATTTAGATGAGTCTCTAAAAATTGGCGAGACAACTTCACTAGAGGCAATGAAGTATTTTGTCGAGGGTGTTATAGCTGTATTTAGTGAACGGTATCTGAGACGACCCACTATGGCAGATGCTGAGCGTCTGCTCAAAATTGGTGAGAAACGAGGTTTTCCTGGTATGTTCGGCAGTATTGATTGTATGCATTGGCAGTGGGAGAGATGTCCAACTGCATGGAAGGCCAATTTACTCGGGGTGATCAGAAAGTCCCGATGATAATTCTTGAGGCTGTGGCTTCTCATGATCTTTGGATCTGGCATGCATTCTTTGGGGTTGCAGGTTCAAACAATGATATCAATGTCCTAAACCAGTCTCATCTATTTATTGAAGAATAAGGACTCACACCGCTACAAAAGTGCTGACTACTTCACTACAAGGGTGGATGCTCTAGGTCAGCAAGGACTCACACCACTACAAAAGTGTACGGCAGCTATTCGCCAATTAGCTAATGGCAGTGCGGCGGATCATTTAGATGAGGTCCTAAAAATTGGCGAGACAACTTCACTAGAGGCAATGAAGTATTTTGTCGAGGGTGTTATAGCTGTATTTAGTGGACGATATTTGAGACGACCCACTATGGCAGATGCTGAGCGTCTGCTCAAAATTGGTGAGAAACGAGGTTTTCCGGGTATGTTCGGCAGTATTGATTGTATGCATTGGCAGTGGGAGAGATGTCCAACTGCATGGAAGGGCCAATTTACTCGGGGTGATCAGAAAGTCCCGATGATAATTCTTGAGGCTGTGGCTTCTCATGATCTTTGGATCTGGCATGCATTCTTTGGGGTTGCAGGTTCTAATAATGATATCAATGTCCTAAACCAGTCTCATCTATTTATCGAAGAACTAAGAGGGCAAGCTCCAAGGGTCCAATACATGGTGAATGGAAACCAATATAACACAGGTTATTATCTTGCGGATGGGATCCCGGAATGGGCTGTTTTTGTGAAGTCCATATGCTTGCCCATTTCCGACAAGGATAAGCTGTTTGCACAGGAACAAGAAGGGAATAGAAAGGATATTGAACGAGCATTTGGAGTATTGCGTCGACGATGGAGCGTCTTGAAAAGACCAGCTCGCCTATACGATCGTGGTCAACTTGAGAGAGTGGTGCTAGCTTGTATCATCCTTCACAATATGATTGTTGAAGATGAGAAAAATAGAGGACATTGAAGAAAATCTTGATCTAAATGAGGCTCCTAGTACAGTGACCGTGCAAGAACCAGAATTCTCCCCCGAAGATTATGTTCCATTTGAAAGGGTCCTAGAAAAAGAAGATGAAATGCAAGATCGTTCGGCTCATATACAACTTAAGAAGGACTTGGTGGAGCACATTTGGAACAAGCGCGGTCGTCGTTTATCTACAAATTGAGATCTACTATATGTAATCTTTTTCATATATGTGCTCATTTAAGATCGTGTGGGTATTGAAGTTCAACAAAACATATTTTTGGATATATCAATGTTTATTTATCATGTTCTACTAGACTGCTACGTAGTTTAAAAACAATTGCAAAAAATGCTATAGAGTTCTCGTGGTACATTTGATCACCACACAATGCACATGTTAAATACTACATCCTGTCTATGAAACTGTGCAATGAAACAGTGCACTGAGACTGACAGTTTCATAAGAGTTTCATCCCACAGAAAATCTGACATGGCAGTCTAGGTAACAGTGCCATGAAATCCGCACTGAGACTGGCCTAAGGAAAACTGAAAGGTGGGAAGCACCAGCAGATCGATGGATGAAAATGAACGCCCACAGGCTTTCGACACAAACTTAGGAGATGGTGGGGTTGGAGTCATTGTCTGAGACGACATAGGACAAGTCTAGCTCACACTTTGGCCATAATTTTGAGGAGGTGGTTCGTAGCCGGCAAAGCAAACTAAACACTTTACGGTTTGGAGGCTCCAAGCGTTGGCGTATAAAGAGAAAATTATTATTCGGAATTTTCTTCTCAGTAATAAAAATCTCTATTTTCCCAAAAAGGTTTTTGGTGCTAATGTCACGAGGCATCTCTTTTTTATGTCTACTTTTTTTTCTTTGGCCCTGTTTAGTTCCCTTGAAAACCAAAAATTCTCTCCAAACTTCACTATTCATCTATCACATCAAATCACATCAAATATCTCTCCTCATGCATTAAACATTAAACGTGGGTATATAAAAAAACTAAGTACATGGTTTTGATGTACACGATGAGACCAATCTTTTGAGCCTAGTTAGATCATGATAGGACAACGATTACCGCAAACAAACGAAAAATGTTACAGTACGCTACAGTGTGAGATGTGACATTTTCACCAAACTTCACGTTCTTTTTTCGAGGGAAGAAGTCCATTTTCGACCATCCAACTATCACCAAAGTTTGGTTCTGGCCATTGAACCGCAAAACCAGAAATCTTTAGCCATTCAACTCTTCAAACCGTTCATATTTGGCCATCGCGTGGTTTTGGAGGTGGTTTTCGCTGACGTGGATGCCA